>JAWZYV010012038.1:0-187215 GCA_038373885.1 Cheiracanthium punctorium
ATAGAATGGAGTAAAGCTGTGCAGAAAAATACACAATTCGAACTGAATGAAAGTTCAAAAACTTATTCAGGTGTATTCTATATCCATGTCAGACGTAGCAGACGATGAAATGAGGTTTAGTCTTTATTTTAGCAAAGTTTAACTATGATAGAGCATTAGTCACGGGATACAGTGGGTTTCTTACAAATGTATGTTAAAAGCTGCAGATCTACTTGTTAAAAAAGCTTGTATTTTTGCACGCCATGAAAAAAAAGCATGCAGATGGTTTGTCACGTGACTCATTCAATTAAGCTTTTATAACATAAAATGAAACCGTCCTACAATTATTTCCAATTCGCCTGCGATAAAGGAAATCTGATGTTTTGTTTATTAAAAACTACATATTCTATAAGTTTGCGCCATCTGTCGACGTCTCTGTAAAATAAAAACTCTATTCTTTTTTTTATATATAAAAGATAGCTTTTTGAATATTATAGGAACAGAGATTTTTTTTTCGCGCTATAAAATGTAGCCTCTGTGTTAATGCACGACTTTTAATTGTCTTCATTCCAAATTTCATCCAAATCTGTCAAACCGTTTCAGCGTGAAAGAGTAACAAACATACATACAAACACTGACATTTATATATTAGTAGGATAAACTGCTAAGTATTATTATCAAATACTTCTAAAAATGCATAAAGAAGATCTAAGAGACTAACAATAATCAGAAAAGCATCGCTATAAAAAGCCCGATAATGGCTTTCATCTTTCACATTCTCACTCAAGTCGTCACGTGTTAAAAGATGTTTATTGACCCAAAAATTTGTATGCTTTAATCTTGAAGCAAATGGATACAAACTAGGTGCGGGCATTTAAAAATTTAAAAGTTAGCAAATAAGGGACACCCTAATGTACACCTCCAAATTTTCCAAAGTTTTGTGGCTTGTCAGCAGAGACCTGGGCTTTGATGTTGCCAGAAAAAAAAATCTATGTGCGTTAAATTCAGAAATCTGCCGATGATCCGGTCGCCAAACTTCTTCCTCTGTAAATCAAGCGTGGCATAAGCTCTGAAAAAAATACCTGAATGATATTATGTTCAGAACATAATTGAAATGTCTGAACTCCAAAGTACAGTGTAATTTACTTTGATACGTTGAGTTTTTCTTTAAATTCAACTATCCAAAAAGGTTCACTCTTAATGAAGGACCACATTGCTTTTCCTTCAATTAGACGTGTAGCCTAAACTGTTACTTAATTCTTGGCATGTGCAAGATCTACCAGAATGAAACTAGTAGTTTACAGATACATCGTGACGCTTTTAGCTTGATGAAATTTATAGAATAATCCTCTATCCTGAAAGTTTCCCCCATGCTAGAAATTAAAATAAAAAGTCTGGAGTGACTCAACTCGACTTTCGGAACACTTGATCTTTACCAAACATTTAAATAAATTTGATTCAATTTTGACGTAATAATTTTGACGTAGTGTTGAGACGCTAGTTCACTTCAAAAAATGTGAATGTATAGGCCGCAGCGTACAAGACTACTTTTATTTAGCCCTGTAAAAAACTGTAAGTTTTACACACACCAAAACCTAGACAGTATGTACGTCAGTAACCTATAATATGTGTACGGCATTTGAACTCAATTGAATGCACTATATAAACACTAGCACACTTTCAAGAATTTGTGTCTATAGACCGTAATTCACAATATTCTTTTTTGTATCCTTGTACAAAAACTATAATCCCTACACACACCAAAATCTATTGAGTGACCTATAATATACATTATACATACCCAAATTGCGCTCAATCGAATTCACCGTTTGGAAGAAAACGCACTTTCAAGAATTTCCGTTCATGTAACCATAATGTAAAAGATTTAATGTAAATACATCATGCAATACATCAAGACATGTAAACACATCAAAATCTCAAAGTCTAGTTTTTTGTGATTACAATACTTTTCTTTCGTGGTACATGTGCGGGAAAAAGTAAAAATGTAAAACGTAATTAATTTCAAAGAGATCTTCAAGCACTTCTTGGTGCAACGTGGTAAAATTAACTATTTTTTCCTTTTGTATTTAAGGGAACACTAAACCTTATTAGATAAGATTGTAAGCAAGAGTCTATCTCACCGTTTTACTGAGGGGTCCATTGCCTCCACGAGATTTCCACAGCTGCACGTAATCAGTACAGTTTGTATTGTAAGGATAAGGAAGAAGCTTGTTTATTGTCTGAAAGATTCAAATCAATAATATAGTACAGCGTTTCTTTCGAGTAATTTTTCAGTGAAGGAACACAATTCATTGTACTACACCAGAAAATATCAAACGCATAAATAGCTAAGTCCTAAAATTTTTGTGAATCATTGTAATTTTGATATTTATAAATGCCCACCTTTGACACTTAACGGACGAGACGAATTTACTCAACCTTTCTCAATTTCCGGTCAATTTATGCTCGGGCAAACCTAACCTGATTGTGGAGTGGAAGCCTAGTGGGGCATTTCATTCCTCTCCGCGTGTAACGCTCCGACACTTGTTTCTTCTTCCAATTATCTGGCTGTCAACATCACAAAGCAACCCAATCACAAGGCAAATCCGCACTACTCAATTCCCGCGAGCACAAAAGAGGTGACACCATTGGTTCTGATTTCTGACTACATCTGATCTCTGACTTAATTTCTTAATCCTTCTAATTACTGCATTCAAGTAACACAAATATGCAATTATTTTATAGTAAACACTTTATTTTAGCACTTAATAGATGAAAAATATATTAGTTCTGTAATAACCTGGGCAAACGGAAAGAACTGTTTGAGAGCGGCGGACTCATACGGTCTATAGCTTTAGCTCCACTATCAGGTTAGCTTTGCCCCGAGTATAGTTTTTCAGAAATTCACAACTCGACAGAAATGTTAAAAGTTATTACTGTCCTACTATATTATTCACTTTTGATGTAGAGCAATACTTTAAATATGAAATCTGAAGATAAGATTGCAAAAGAAAAATGCTTACCCCGTCTCAGTAAAGCGCAAGGACGATCTTAAATCTTGATAAGAAAAGAAAATAATATCACAATCTTGGGTACATAAAGATGAATCTTTCTTTTAAGAGCTAAAAACACATTTGTTTATAACATTTATACATAAACACAAACATCTACAATATCACGATAAAACAATACTAACTTAAAATGAAAAAAAAAAGAGAGAGAGAGAGATAATAATAGAACCGGAGAGAATTCTGGGATAAGTAGATCGGGTTTTTCTGCAGAGTTGAGTTGAGTTGTTATGCTTGATTACATGTTACAAAATCAACTTAAGACAGTTGACTTAGTCTTGAATTCTTTTTTAAGATGGTGCATGGTATTACGGGCTAAAAAAATCAAGCATAAACGTAAATCTACGTGGCCCGTCCGTTAAGTGATAATTTCACATTTTAAAAGGACACCTTACTCCAAAAACGTCATTATATACAATTGTACTTGCCTTAGAGACGTACACATAGTAGCTGTAACAAGGCTTAACGGCAAATCCCTTTTTGAAAGGATTAACTATTATTCTGGGATTGTGCACTGACATCTGTATAGCAGTTGGAGTCGCTGTGTAAAACGTGTCCGCCGTCTGAGTTCTAATTTTTATTTCGATTCCTGTAGCAAAAAGCGTATTATAATATAGTAAATGAGAATGCCATAATGGAAGCGCAATGAAAGAAACTATTTCGAATCATTAAAATAAGATTCACTG
Organism: Cheiracanthium punctorium; assembly: GCA_038373885.1. NCBI lineage: Eukaryota > Metazoa > Arthropoda > Arachnida > Araneae > Cheiracanthiidae > Cheiracanthium > Cheiracanthium punctorium. The sequence continues at coordinate 3,734 of JAWZYV010012038.1, forward strand.
CTTAGCAAAGTAAATATGTTATTAAAAGAATTAAGTAACTAAACAATAACACATATGTGTTGTTAAAAAAGGAAACGAAAGCGTCATTTTGGGTTCTGTTTGATGTATAAGGTGTACTGGAAAGTAACCTAGGTTTTTTTTTTTTTTTTTTTTTTTTTTTTTTTTTACGTTAGATTAAAAAAAAATAAAGCTGTTTTTAATCACGAATAAATTGTATCTAGCGATAGAATTGATATTTGTTACATTTTAAAACAAGAATTTGACACATCATTTTTTCTTTTGAGAAATAGATGCAAAAGAAGGGGAAGAGCCAGTGGCGCACACACGGAGGGTCGTTAAATGAACGTGTTATTTTTCTGAATTATATGGCTTTTAAAATTCTACTAGTAACATAAGCATCATAGGTGGCATGTGGGGCAAAATCCAGAGATGGATACATTCGCAGCGGAATCAAGTCACAAAAGGAACTTACACAGTTTCACACCTGAGTCAATTATTTTGACCCCGATGTGGAATTCAAAATTGAATACTGATTAAAGAAATGTTTCATTAATCAATACGACTCGACCACTGTATATTAAAACTTTTTTTAATTTATTATCAATTCCCTTTCTGTATCCAGTAGCCGTTCCAGAGGGGGGATCGCATGGTGATGACACCCCCTCCAAAATGGTCTTCGATTAGGGGGACTGAATTAACCACCTCTCCCTCGGGGAAAGAAAACGGAGCCCAAGCCAAGGACATAGCCAGGGGGTGGGCCATGGGGGATTTCTGTTAATTGGATGCCAATAATCAAGCTTTTTTGTGAGAAATTCTACCTTTTCACCAGAGCTACCACCCCACTTTTTTTTTCTAGCAACGTCTTTGGCCCAAGCCAAGCTTTGAAAAGGGCACAGGATTCAGAGCGACCTTGATCGTGTACATAGATAGCATATCGCGTTGCGGAAATTGATTTCGTCTTAAGAAAACTATTGATCTCTGGCAAATTTACTTTAATTTAGATCCTGACTATATTTGTCCTTTTTGACTATTTGCCCAGTTCCTTGATCAATAAACATGAAGTAGTTTTGTAAATATGCGCGTTCATCCATGCATGGAGGGGGCCACTAATAGCCTGATTAAGGCGAGGGCTGACGGGGTATCGGCCCCAAACCACAATGAAAGAAAACCCGCAAAATAAAAAATGGTTCATAGTAGAAATATGTGAGTTGTGTGTGCGCCATACATTTACTCGTATTTTGAATTCACACCAGCAAAGCATCTTATGTTTTACGAATAGGTGAATACATGTCACTTGTTTCTAGACGGAGTCTTCTGTAGATCGTGCAAGCTAAAGGGAGATGGTGCACGTAAAATCTGTCGTGGCTCCAATGTCCTCCAAATTCAAATGATACCTCTTGGGGTGCCAATCCAGATGTTAGGTCTCTCATCTGAAATTGGCTCAAAATTAGGTCACCACTCATAAAGGACAACGTTCGTCTGCCTACTAGGTGCACTATTATGAAATAAACAACATTACCGACTCGTGTAGCGATCAAGCCTACAAGTTGGTCGCTGACCCTGCCATTAGAAAGAAAAAAAACGTTTCATGCTTCTATTAGAATAAAATTCTTCGTGTTATTTGGCTTACTCGGACTTTTCTATTCGTTTAAGTGCTTTTGCCGGATACCTTCGTCTTTGTGGTTTAAGTTCTAAAATAGCGTCTCATGGTTACGAACGCTGTTTTATTTTGTCTTCTAATTCCTAAAGCATAAACGATGCGGGTATCTCAGTCATTCTGTAGAATACCTTGGTAAAACTTTATCATACAAAAATTCGTAGAATATTATTGATATCATAGACATAAAAATATCTACATGAAACATTCATTGTTTTGTGAATTTTTTGGCTGACGTAAAAGAATAAAAGTAATTTTTTCCGAAAAGCGCGTTACTCTGAGGTTCCGATGCAATTTGAAATTATTGACATCAAAATTATGTCAAATTCACTTACGATTCGGATCCAAAATAAAAAACTAATTTTATATTTATCATTATTGTTACCATAGAAATAGAATCCATTACCAAGGACATATTTAAGTGGGTGGGTGGGTTCCATCGCCCTCCTCTCTCCCAAAATTACGATTTTCGTTAGCAAAATTAATTATTTGTGTGAAAAATTCTGTCTTTTCTACCGTTTGAACACCATCCGAAATTTTTTTTGAGTACAGCCCTGTCCATTAATGCCACTTTAGCTTCAAAATTTAACAATGAAATGAAAACTAAGTTGATTTTTAGAGTTCTTAGTCTAGGACAATGAAAGTACGCATAGTGAAACAAATACATATTATTTTTCAGAAGTTTTAAAAAATCTCTTATTCTTAATGGTACTGCAGCTACTTTGCAGTTTTGCTTCGTATGTCTGGCAACATGCTTTCTAATTTATCGTAAAGCTCACATGCGTGCTATGTTCTTACTCAAAGCAGGTGCAACGAACTTTCAGACTCCTACATACATGACTTTAATTTTATTTTGTGGTTTCTTTTACTGCAGAATCATTCAATCGTGTCTTAGCTAAAAAGCTGTTGTAAAGTCGTCAGAAGCTTCACGAATCAACTGATTAAATTTAAAATGTTGTTTTACTTTAAAATTCAAAGAAAGTCTGCTAATTGATATTTCTTTATCGTTTAACTTTTAATGAAGGCCTAAATGTGCATTTTATTGCTTAACAAAATTTTAAAAACATATTCTGACTACTAGATTTCAGGAAGCTATCGCGAAAATTCATAAATGATGGTACCTTAAATTTTAATCAATGCCTTTTTTTCAGTTAATTGGAAATGTGAGAATACGCGGATTTATTTAGTGTGGGCATGTGTTTTGCTTGACAGTCTGTCATTCTAATTGAATTTCGAAAGGGGTTTTTAACTCGTTACATCAAAATGACGTAGACTTCACTTGCGAAACTTGGAATCTCGTTTGAAAGTAGTTTTATTTGTTTTTTTCAACTGGGAGCTGTTCAGTTTTAAGTTGCCATGACGTCAAAAATCACAAGCTTAATGTCAAAAGAAATTTTAAAGCAGCAGCTGTTGTATTCAAAATCCTTCTTTACTTAAAAATTCTTAAATAATGTCATATAGTTTATACTTTTACCGCGTTTTTCTTTTAAAAGAGGGCGAAATGAATAGTAAGTCATTCATCGAAATATCAAAAAATTATGTCGTATAGAATTAATGATGCAACAGTTTTAAATTTATCTTACGAAAACTTTTATCAAAAGTGATCTTCCTTTTAATAATTCTTAAAAATCTGTAAATTATGATGCATTGTCAGAACAAACTGTTTTCAAAAGAAACTTTTCTTCTCTATCCAATGATGCAAATATTGTTTTATTACAAGTGCAAAATTACATCCGTTATTACATATTAGGCAAGAGAAAATGCTAAAAATCACATAAAGCATACAATGATTTTTTTTTCTGATTCGAATTTCGGAAAACTTATTTCACGGTGTGTTAAGACCTGCCCTAGTGAAGCCGTATACAAAATTTGGTAGGTCTGCGACCACCCGTTTCGGCGCTATGCCATCGAAAGGCACCCATAAGAAGATCGGAGGTCACAAACCTACATAGCCAGCCAGCCAGCCCGCTACAAACTTTGCTTACTCTCGGATTTTACTACATAAGATTTTAGTTCTATTTAAATGATATTCTTACTTTTAAAATTAAATATATATAACTACATAGTTCAAATCCATACAAGTCGATTGAACCGAAGTAAAATCAATAAACATCAAGTAACTTTCTTATCTTGAACTGGTCTTTTGATATGTGTATACTACCTTTCAAAAACTATTTAATGTTTTATAGGAAAAGTTTTAATGGAAGGTGTTTACAGAAAATGATTTTTGGCGGGCATTTCTCCAGGTCTCTGATGTCACAGCTTATGTGGGCTGGACCCATCCGAGAGAAAATCCTGTGTGTGCCCCTGGGGAGGACCGTCTAACATCCTCGGAAGACGATATTCAAAATATCCTGAAATTGATTTTTAGGTTTTCGTGTATATTTTACAGCAAGAATTTTATAGCTATCGATTTTTTTTCTTTAAGATAGAGAGAGATGTGTGAAAAGAACCTTTTGACCCCCTACCCCTCATAGGTTACAAATTTTTAAAAATGCTTATCTTATCTATCATCTGCGTTAAAAAAATCAAACATATATCGCAAATTTCAGTAGATTTGGCTAGGAGAAAAAAATTTTCGGATATTACGTACGAAAGAAAAGACATTACTTTCCGGTATCCTTGATACATGCAAAAAAAAAACTTTTCACGCCAGAAAATCTTCTGTATTGTTGTGTATCGTTAACTTTGTAGATGTCCATCTTCATATTAAAGCAATTACCCAGGTTTATGGAAGTTTAATATCGGCCTTTTCTTTTTATTTGATATTTTAAAATCAGAACAGTATGTCAAAAAAAAAACTAAAAATACAAATTTCCATTAATTTTGAATGCATAGTATATGAGTAGTAAAACACTGATAACTGGCACCTTGAACGATAAAGAGAAAATTCGAACCTAATGTGTAACTCCTAAAATATTTCTGAAATGTAAATTATTACTTCTTATTCTCCAAAAAAAAAAAAAAAAAAAAAACTAGGCATAGTTTGGTTTTCATTAGAATTGGCATTTTACAAACCCTCGAAAATAAATTTTGTTTTCGTGCTCACCAATACTTCAAATATATAAGTAAATATGTTTGGGCCTTATTGAGCTATAAATTAAATTCTGTCTTCTTCACATAATCATATGCAGCAGCGTTGTAGTAGTACAGCTAAGTATCGAATTATAGTTCAATAAAAGTGCATATCTAAGGGTAAAAGAAGGTCAAGAAATCCATTGAACAAATAAAAAATTAAATAAAATTTGCTTTCAAACTTTAGCAGTTACGTAAAGTAAAACTTTGTGTAATTCGCCTTTAGCACTTGAAATTTATTTAGTTAGATAGAAGCATTTAACCCAGGGGCGTAGCGAAGGGGGGCTTAGGGGGGTCGTAACCCCCCCCATGAGGAATTTTTTGCCATACAAAATGTATATACTTCACTACATTATCCCACGCACCTATACATATATATGAGTTGTAGTAGTCGTAACCCCCCCCCATGAAAATTTTTTGGCTACGCCCCTGATTTAACCATAAATTTTCTATATCTGTAGAGCATTTATGGTTTAATGCTTCTATTGTCTGTGACAATTAGATCTCAGAATGTCGGTTAAGCTCTTTTTTGTGAAGGAATTACTTTCTAAAAATAAGATAAGTCTGGTAATTCGTAATTTTTCCTCCTTTTCTGTTGCCTCTTCTTTCTTTCTTTCTTTTTTTCGCGATCTTTCTTTTTCTGGAAAGATCACGATAAAAAGAAAGAAAATTTCCTTGTACTTACCTTTAGTTTCTCCATTTTTAAATTGAAATGTTCACTAAATACTTTGCCCTTAATGTTGTTGTGTTGTTGCAGTATAGCTAGTTCGAAGCAGCAGAATTTCAAAAATATGAATAAATTTAAAGAAAATCGAAAATAACTAGTAAAAAGAAATTGGCGCGTCTTATCCAAAAGTGTTGCTGGAAGTCAAATTTAAGTTAAATTAATGTTTTCGAAAGAGGATAGATTTCTTATGCCAATTTCCTTTTTCAATTTTTTAAATTGTCAGAACTTTTGAAAAGTAACATTCGTACAAGATAGGTCTCTGTTGCTCTAAGATAGTTGTACGTACATCTTAAAATAGAACTTTTGAATTTTTACAACAGCTTGTTATCGCTACTGCAACCTAACTACATTTGAAAATAAAATTTAAATGTAACTCATAGATCAATAAATATTTGAAAAGACTGACGAAATTTCGAACAAGCACAATCGAACCCACTTAATGGAATATCTTTAAAGGAATATCCTGCTTATTGTAATAAATTTTCAAAGCTCCAAACCACAATAATTAGTCGATGTGATCCCGTGTCATGAAATATACAGCTTACTAGAATAAATTTCCAGGGAATATTGGCTATTTCATTAAGCGATTTCGACTGTATTCATCATTTTCCTATTAGTAACTAATACAGCTTTTGATTAAGATATTTCAAGTGCATTTACTTACTTGACTTAGCTTTCATTTTACTTTCAGTTCCACTTACGTTCCCCTTTAAACTGTTTATCACATAACAGTTATTTGGTAGGCCCATGAGGTCAAAGACACTGACCCATTTAATGTCAGTGCTGGAAGGGAAAAATTCCACAATAATCAGTTTTTACACAATTAATGTATATTGTATTCATTAAAAATAGTGTAATATGAAGTCTGTTACATATAGAGTGTATCATCTTTTCACTGTGCTATCATATTTAGGAAGTCTGCAGAGAACTTTAAAAATTTTGTCCAATAAAAAATGTATAGGGTATGTTAATGTAAAATGGGTATAAAACTAGGCATTTTTGTATTCATGTGCTGTAATCTTTCGTTACTTATAATATTAAACATTCAAATTTTGTGTTACTTTATGCAATGCATTCATCACATTGACACCTAAAACAAGTTATATAATTATATTAATTTAAATGCAAAACTATAAAACTTTATGAAGACCTGTTTTTTCAATAAAGTTTAAAGTGAAATGGATAGCAGGTGCAGTAAAATTAGTAATAGATTTTTAAAAAGTAGAAAAAATAATGCACATTATCAAATTTTATTTATTTCCTATCATGACTTTCAAATCATTCAAATTAAAAAATATTACGGGCGGGGCTTTTAGAATTAAATTCAAGATACACAAGCTGTTCCGAGATCTCATTGTTGTAGGGTAATGAGGGGGAAATGCGTAAGCCTTTATTTTTGATCAAAAATATAAATTGTTTGTCTTTAACTGATATTTGTTTTTTAGCCTGTATTTTCCAACATTTATACTCAATCAAAAGTTTATTAGGAGCAAATAGAAACTAAGCCTATACCTAAGTACCTACTTTGCGTTTACCACACTAAATGGCAAATAGAAAGAAAAGTATTTTTAAATTTTCTTACTTTTTTCTGATAAGTTTTTTTAGACCTTTGTCAAATTGAAAGTAATAACAGAATCCATATTTTCAGAAATCTATCAGTTTCTTGAAAAATTTTGGGGGCACAAGAAAAGAACAGGGATTCAATAAAATCAATTTCAAGCAGATAAAAGCTAATATTATGTTTCCAAATGCAATTCATAAACTTTTTAATGAGCATAGATCTTGTCACCTAATGCCTGAAAATATAGACCAAAATAAATAGTCTAAAAGTTATTTATATTTTTGATCAAAAAGAAATACCTACCCTACTACCCATTTTTCCTCACCATGTATACCCTATACCAAAAAAAGTCCGAACTCAAGAGACAGTTTGAGTTTTCATAGAATAATACTGATCTGACCTATGTGTGTGCGTGTGAGTGTGCATGCGTGTTTGAAATGTTAGATATTTATTATTCTCATAACAATGTAAAATTGATTCGAGTTCCTCTACGTTTCTCAAAATTATCGCTTTTACTGTAAATTTAGTTTTTCCTTCTCACAAATTCATAGAACTTCCCTTTCCTCCCCTGGTTATCATGTAGAACGGCAGTTTCTACTTGTGACGCAGCCAGCCCAACCAACCAACCCTAAAACTTCGCGGCACTTATATATACAGCTAACTTTTCTATTTTCAAAAGTGTCTACTCTGGATCTCGGAATCCGCTCTAACGATTTCACGCTATCCAAAAAGGCAAGCAAAATTTTCATATATTTTGCACTTAGTTTGGTTACTATGACACTAACTAAATATTTACGTAAATTTTGGTTGCCCTTTTGGATAGCGTGACGCAAAAGATAAATTAAATTATTGAAATAAATTCATTTGAATACATTATATAGACTCAGTGAAAGTGTGATATATTTGACAGTGTATTTCATAATTAAAAGCATTGCTTAAATGCGTAAATCTTCTTTAGAAAATAAAACGAAAGTAACTGTAATGGAATTTAAAAACAAGTCTTTAAAATTCCCAGCAGGGCGTCACTCAAAACTTGATATCATTATTTTTAAGACCCATATTTAAAATTCATAGAGCTATAAAGTAAAATGCTGCGTCAAAAATTTTTAACCAGTTAAGGGTTTTTGCATGTGGATTAGTATTATTCGTCTGTTTCTTATAATTATTCGTCTGTTTCTTGTCCCTGAATTGTTGTGATTAAAAAATATATTTGTTGTCTTATTTTAATATCTCAATATTTGACTTCATTTTAAGTAAATTAACTTTTAAAATTCTTTCACTGTTTCAAAAAGAGGTGCCGTAAAATAAACCATTTCCTTAAATTTCCAAAATACAAATAGATTCAATAAAGCAACAAAAATAAACTTAATATGGCTTAGTGATCGTATAGATTTAAAAAGCTGTACAAAACCGTTGATGTTATATCTAAAATTTTGCAAAAACCCTATGAAGTTCGAGTGAAAAAGAAAATGCACACAAACAAAAGAAATAAACTCTAGATATGTTGAACAGTTCATTTATTAATACTAACATTAAACAACTATAATAGATTTAAACACCTGAAGCACCAGCTATCTCTTAACAATGTATTTACAATCGATCTTAAGGAACTATAATCTTTAAATCTGCCCAACCTTTTCACATATTTTGATAATTTCTAGACTATAATGCACTAACATAACATTTAGCTTGACAAATGTTACTAAATTACAATTATCTTCCAACATAATACCTTTTGCTGAACACACCAAAACAATTCACATGAGGCACTCTAGAACCTAATCTTTAAACATCTACTTCATTTAGTCCGAAGACTACAAAATTTTATTTTGATTGATCTTAAAAAAACCCATATTAATCAAATTAAACAATATTACCAGAAAATATCACATATTAATGCCTCTTATTACCCTTTAAAAATTAGCTTACATTTCCGGCTTAAACCCACAGGTCACCCAAAAATTTAAAGTGGCTGACAAAACAAAAAAAAAAATATTAGTTAAAGGAAGCATGCATAAAAAAAAAACTTATCCATGGGTTAATGATTGGAGGGCCCTCCTAGGAATTTTTTTCACTCAAGTCTCATTGTCCAAAATCCTTCCAAAGACGCCGTCCATTGGTGCCATCGCTCCAGTCGTCTATCAGGGAAAAGGCTGTAGCAAGGGTAGTCTAGACCACAGCAGAAACAGGAGAGAGAGACGCCGTTTCTCGTGCAGATATTTATAGCCATCATCATACTCTCGTACTCAGCCTTCGATTGCTGCAGCGAAATGTTGGCCATTGAGTTGATGTTTAAGTCAGCACCCCTTATTGACTTCGTAATTACGGTCTCAAAAAATTACTTTGTAAATAACGATGTGTATATTTTAGTAAACGAATATTCTTTGCACTTCCACTTGAATTTAATAACTCCTTATTAATTATTTGCAAGATGTAAAACACATCGTGAACGGCCGTAAAAATTCTTGTTCCTTGAATCTGGCAACGTCAAAGACGCGGGAACGCATGTATCTGCCGGGATCGTACTGACTCCAAAAGAAAATGGCTACCCAGTAGTGATTGTTGTAAATCAAAAGAAAATTAGTAAAAAATTAAAATTGTTAAAATTTATCAATGTTAATATATTAATTAAGGGAACTAGAAGATCGTTATATAAAAAAAAAATTTTGTCAGCCACAAAAAAAAATACTAAATGTAAAATTCATTATCAAAATCATTAAGGTAGTTTTCGACATATGTGCAACCCATTATGAAAGAAACTATATCAGGTATTTCACTTAGAAAAATATGTATCTGTCATTTAGCGTGCAATTAATGACAAGCACATGGATCTCTAAATTACAAATCCAACTGACACAAAACCCCCCACAATGTCCTCACATACCCTAAAAACTTAATTTCTCTGGGCAAAATTATCCTAAATAAAACTTTCTTTAATTATTTTCATTTTTCAAAAAAAGAACTTTTAAATACAATAAAAACCCGTTAATTTTCCACTTAGTCCAAATGTTATTTATTCCCTACGGCATAACAGAATTAGACTCCAGGGAAGTGTCTACTCTTAATGAATATTTTCTCAAGTGTAGATTTTCTCTTCAAATGCAGATTTTTAATTTATTAATAATTGATAATTGCAGGTATTTCACTGAAATAGTTCTATGAACTTCAGCAAAATATCCTTTCGTACTTTTCTTTAAAAAACTAAAAATAAATAAAAATAAAAAATGTTGTAATAGCCAAACGAAAATGTGTCGTTTCTGGAATTCTTGTTTATCCATTGTTTTTCATTCGGAGCTTCAAACGCATTTATGCAACACTATATGAATTTTGCACTTCTTTATACGTTTGATGTACTTTTGGAGAAGGTGAAAGAAGGTAACTTACCTGCACTTGACGTTACTATCAGGGTGAAAAATCCTGCAAGAATGCAGAAGATCTTGAGGCATATTTCCTAAATCTCTGTACTCATATCTTGATATGTCCGGAAGCTGAAAGGGTGATATTGCTGGCACCTGCAAATACAATTAAATTTGATATTTATCGGTTAAAAAATATTTATTTGTCCTAAAAATGTTATTAGAAAAAGTACTACAGCAAAAAAAATAGTTATTTTACTTGTGGCATTAATGTTTAAATCTGTTTCATCCATATAAATAAAATGTAAAATGTGTGCTTGTGTGTGTGTGTTTATGTTTGTTCATCACTTAGAGCATAGACGGGTTGTCCCAAGCCATTGTTCGAAGTAAGAGTTTGGAGCAAAAACTATTCAGCTCACTACAAAGTCTTAAATTTTCACAATAACGGTAAATTGTAGTACTTTTTTTTTTTGCTTAATTTTTAAAAATTTAATCAATAATGCGATGAGAAAAACAGCAAACATAATCTACTCCTTTCTTGTAAGCATAGAGCAATTTCATATTTAGCCTTAAAATACATATATATACAGTAGAAAGAAACACTCAAGTAATAAAGCTCAAAATACTTGCAACTAAACTTGCCGCAAGAACTGTTGATCATCGCGGATATTTAGATTTCATGGCATTCGCCGTGGTGGTTCTTTATACCTAACTATCCCACAAATTGTAATATTTTCTGCATTTATTTGTTTATTTCGCATTAAAGCATTGAAAAACACAATCTTGGGGTGATTTTTTTTCTTGTGGTTTTATTAAGGTTTCTTGCAAATTTGGTTGCATCTGACCAGTAGTTTTTATTGTGCACTGCTATGTGAATAGGGAAATTTTTATTATGGACAACCTATACATTCAACAATAAAGCTACCTTTATTCTTTCTCATTATAAACCTCAACTTGGGCTTTTATTGTTTGTTTTTATTTTTGTAGGGGAGAAAACGTAGCATAAAAATTTAAAACTTACTGTATCGTTGTCATCTAAAATGTAGTTTAGATCACAGAAAAAATCCATATAGTCTCTACAGAATTGAGAATAATTCTTTTGGGGAGTACACAGCTCTGGAAATCTGGAACAAAATGTACTTGCAGTAATTCTGGAAAATAAATGAAATATAACAAACATATATATTTTTTCTCTATAAAAATGATCACATCGCTATAATTCACTGACATACTCAGCAACAATATAATATGTATAACGGTAATATAATATAATATGGATAACGGTTTCCAATACATCAAGTTTAGCTAGTTGCGTATAGTATAAGGAGGAAGAAAGAATAGAAAAAATTGCTGCAAAAGAAGGTAGCTGCAACAAATCAAGTTCGCGGGAAAACTGTAATAAATGGTTGGAGATTCAACACAAACTAATAGAATAGGCAGCTTCATCTTTTGTGTAACACATGAACTAACGATAAGAGATACATCATTTTAATACCAACCGGGGGGGTACCGAAAGGGACTTTTTATTTCAAGATAGTACATAATGTGACTCCGTAACTCCCATAGGATTGAGCTACATCCTCTTTACAGCACAAAGCCTTCAGTTATCAAATTTAAACCCTCAGTTGTGCAAAACGTTAACTTATTTGTTTTTATCGTAGCAAAGATGCAGCTACGCAAATATTTCTAAATAATACGCTAATGAACTCTAGTTATTTTTTATATTTTCCTGTTACAAGACTATTCATCCATAACTGTTTACATATATTGCATCGCAAAATAAGCACAAAAGCTTTTGAACAATCGATGCATGTTTACGGCAGTTAGGGAGCAAATAAACAGACAGACGGACAAACCGAAATCTTAAATATTTATAAACTTTTACTTTAATGTGTCAGTAAAATTTATAATTATAATAATAATAATAACCCCTACATTTCAAAGTCACTCACCCGTTATAGCTGCAGAACGATATGGCAGGAATGTCAACCAATTCCGGATTCTCAATTACCACGTCCATCGTCGTTGGATATTTCCAGTAGGATAAAAGAAACATATAAGTGTAGTACGAGAATCCAACCAGACAGAAGCTCAGCACGCAACCTCTCATAAATCTACTAAAGCTGTTCCTCGTGGCCACCAATTCTGGAATACCCGTCACAACGGATCGTTTCAGAAGGATTCGAAATTCTTTCTTCCACTGGCTTTCTTTCATGCTTATACAGTAGTTGGCTGTTGCAATTCAGTTTATATGTCAGCTGAATTACCTTAATTTCACCTAGAACGTAAGATGTTTCATTCTTATTTTAAACAGGGTGATTACAAATGAATATAACAATTTTGAAGATACAAATCTTTGAATAGAAAACTACGGAACAGTTACTCATTTTTGAGGAAAGAAATAGAAAATAGCATTGTAAAATTACTAAGAGCATAAAGTTATCAATGTTCAATGTGACCACCAACAGAAACATGAACAATATCCATTCTGTAACAGAATTCGTCCCACACTTTTTTCAGCATGTATGATATTGCAGTTTCATTGGCTGCAGTTATCCTCGCTTTCAGTTCCACGATGTCAGCTGGTAGAGGCGGAGAAAAACACTTCATGTTTCATGTAATCCCAAAGAAAATAATCGCAAGCAATATACTCGTTTTCAGTTCCACCATGTCAACTGGTAGAAGCAGAGAAAAAAACATTTATGTTTCACGTAATTCCAAATAAAATATGCAAGGAGTATCCTTGTTTTCAGTTCCACGGTGTTAGCTGGTAGAGGCGGAGAAAAACACTTTATGTTTTATTTTGAACCAAATAAAATAATCGCAAGGCGTTAAATCGGGGCTGCCTGTTGGGAAATGATTGAACAATGACGACCAAAAATCGCGCCAAAAAAGATGTTCGAAATCTGTTCTGCGAAATTAATTAAACTTCACAACTTCTCACTCAAAACGATGAGTGAAATGGAATGCTACTTTGTAATGTTTAGAAGGTATAGCTTTTTAAAGTTGATATATTTATTTGCAATCACCTTGTAGATATATAGACTAGTAATAAAAGAATATTGATTAAATATTGAGTCATAAAGTTTCAACGACATTGAGAGGGGAGGATTGCGGGTATATTTGAAATCTTGATATAACTTATTGTTTAGCTGATATTCTTTTTTTTAATTGAATAATTTCCACTGTATATCAAACAGAACAGGATATTTCCATTTCAACCTTATAGACTGCACTTTAAAGTTTTTTTGAAACGTTATGGCGGTTGAAACGTTAATTTTTATCCTACATTTGGGATTTGTAATCAAATGATTTGTAGCACAGAACTAATAAAACAAAATTTGCATGCGGTAAGTATAGGCCCATTTAAACTTTCAGCCCGTATATATTTTGTCAAAATTTATCCAAAATACTTAATTTTAGATTAAATTTCAGTGCAAAACTACTAAAACAAGAGACATTAGTATTGCATCTTCACAAGATATTTCAGTTTTTTATCTCCGATTTCTCGTCATTTTTTGCAAGCTTAAACAATTACAGTATGTATTGAAAATCTAAGATAACACTTATATTTACCTGATTAAAGGGATTCCGATCAGCTTATCTTATTTTCACTACACTTCTCAAGTCGTGTCAGGAAAAAGTGTACGATTTTTATGTCGAACCTCAGCTTAAAATCTTCCGTTGTGAATCATCCAAGATCAATAAGTGAAAAATAAATCACTCCTACAATAACTTTTGTTTGCTATCGATTTGTTTATTTCGGAAATGATGTTTTCTGATATTGTGCTTTGCTAGCACAATAAAAAATTCCTTTTAAAGGATCCTGGTTTAAATGGAATAGTATGAATCTGTACATTAGAGCTATTTCGTTGAATGTGCCTCTAAATACGAATATTTTAGTCAGAGCAGCTATTAAACTTCAATTGTTAAGAACATCACTGCTTGTTCCTCCATCATATGCATGTACTGGGATATTTGACAGCTATGCAGAAGAAAACTTATTTTGAGATCTTTATTGATTTATGTGGTATATCGTGTGTAAAATAAAAATAAAAAAGAATAGAGTTTTATTCAGCCAGTTTGGCAGTCGGTTAGTGTACCTTAGAAATAAATAAAAAGAATGTAGAATTGTATTTAAAAAAGATAAGTACAATCCAAGGTTATCGGCAGTAAAATTTTATTCCGAAAAAGAATATAAATTATATGAAAAAAAAAACTCTAAAACTATTCTTAAAAATCATTTTTGCAATTATTGTTAATATAGCATATCTTATATTTTTGATTCAAAATAGAATTGAGTAATCTGCAAATAAGTAGTGATACTTAAAACTAATTAATTGAGTATTGATACTCAAAACTAATTAATCTTAATTATTTTAGCTACTGTTTAAATTTGTATTTCTAAAGAAGACAATTTCGTTTTTAAATCCCGATGCAAAGAAATTGTTAAAAATGTTTTGTAATTTGAAAGAGTAAGAGTTATAAACTGAAGGCGGTCCGTACTTTTTTTTCATGAGTGTCTGTGTGCGTGTGCATGTATTGAAGAATAATTGAAATGAAAATGGTGATGACCCCATTTATTTAATAATAAGAATTTTAATGAACAAGTAAATAAAAATATAAAAAGTAAATAAAAACACGTTGCAAAGGATGTTCCAAATTTCTAGTCTTATCTATTTCAGACAGGCATTTGATGATATCACTGGATTTATGTTACATTATTCAAATCAACCTACAATATCTCAATTCACATGTCATATTTCAAACATTTATTTTCTGTCGTTCTTTACATTTATAAGACATTCATTTGTTTATCCAACAAAACTTTTGTTTGCACTACAATAGTGAAATTTAATAGTTTCAAAGCTTTAAAACTCTTTCCACTCCAGGAAAGGTACTCTGGCAAACCCAAACGTGCGTATTTCCAATATTCATCTTTTTTTACTCTGATTATTTGCTATCAAAAATATGAAGTTAATCTCTTTGTTCTGTCTATTGTAATGAAGGGAACAGATTGATGATGAAAAGTAAAACGTGTTCAGTACTATAGCCCTTGCAATAGTAAGAATTTCTATACAAAATTTGGTATGTCTACGATCATGCGTTTCGGAGCTACGCGAGGTGCAGACAAACAAACTAACTAACTAATCAACTAACGGACAGTTTACACTTTGCTTTATTTATATAGATTTAGAGTTGTTTCAATGGCAAAAATAATTAAAAATTATTATCGATTATACGCCTATAAATGCATAGATGCATATCGATTAAATCGACAGAGAAAGAAAAGTCGCTATTGGTGGCAAATATCCAAGCAGTTCAAAATTTTCTATACAAAAGTTGACAGATTTATTATATATATAATTCTATTGTGTTGTTAAAAAAATATACAAAAGCAACCTTCAGCATTCTTAGAGCTGATAAGGATAGCTGAGTTGCAGTAGAAATATCGAGAATGTATTTTTGTAAGCAAATATTATCTACTTAAAAAGCATACCAAAAAAAGTTATCATTTATTGTATACACTGTAGTAATAATTAAAAAAATAACAATTTATTAGAGCATTTCTTCAAATCCTAACTTCAGAATTAAAAATTTTCTAGTCGGTGTCTGATTCTTCAGTAGGCTGCTTCATCTTCATTTTTTCTTTGGCGACAGTTTTTTATCTTTAGCTTGATAAAACCGCATCAATTTTTTATACAAGTGATAGTCAGGTATGGGAACCTCGTATTCATCACACATTTCTTTCACAAATCTGTATCCTAAACAATTAAAAGGAAAATATATCTATATGCAATCAAACTGATCGGATAAAATTTATCATCTTAAATTTTAAGTAATCCTGAAATGCAAACCCGTGTTTTTTCAGCTGAGAAATTTTTATTTAAATATGATTATGAATCTTAAATATAATTTAGCTCTTCACTACATGCACAGTGAAAATATATTCTACAAATGTATAAATAGAGATTAAAAGTAAATAAAGGTTTGCTTGGTGTTGCTGATGAAAACACAACTTCTGAGAGTACACAAAAGCTCTTAAATTTCACTTGATTTGTAATTCCATAACATACTTTTTTAAACTCTGAGCAAAAATGTGAACACTTCTTCGAATGAGATTCTTTTAAATTAAGAACAAACATAAATCTCCTTATTCTTCATTTTCTCTTAATTTTTTATTACTGGTCAATAATTCTGATTATCCGTATACACGTATTTAAACAGCTGAAAATTTCGAAATCTTCAACATGTAAGTTGCTCAGAAGAAGGTGGCCTAAAATAATCATATCGGGTAAAACTATCCACATACGTTTTCTTCCATACAGGTAGCGCTATCTACCTAGTAACGCATAAACTAGTAGTCCCAAGTGAAGAAGAAGCAACGACGGTAGTAAAGTGATCACAGTATTAGGACTCTAAAGTAGAATTCTTTGGAAAATTGGAATTTATAACATTTTTCATAAGTTAAGCACTAACTTTCCTATTTATTTAGAAAAATAGTCTTTCATGTACAGAAATACAGCTTGGTTTACTGAATGGAGTATATTTAGATGATTACGTATGTTAGATACAGTATCACAAATGCCTTGGTGGGTGAATTACTCATGCACTGGAATACCTAAGAAGGGTGATCATGTGTATTTTTGTGATATGTGGTCAAATAGTCCGAGTTTTCGAAGTGGTGGAAAAGACATTATTTATTTCTGCGTTTATTTTAAGCCATAATTTTTTAAATTATAATTTTCAAATATTCTATTTTATTGTCTGCGACACTTTTTTATTTTAAAATTTTCATAAAATAAATATTGTGGGTTATCTGATTGTAAAACTTTTTTATTTCATTGTATATAGTCATAATTACTTTTGCATATTTCTATTTTGCCGATAAAAACAATTTACAATTATTCTTAAACGAAAGATCATTTTTCTCTTTGAGGATAAAATGAACCTTTGGACAATTTTCAAAATTCTATTTTTTGAATTACTCTGTGGGTTGAAAATATTATTGAAGTATGTTTATAATGCAAAATATAGTGTAAAACATACTAGCAAAATTTCAAAGTTTTATTTAAAATTTTATGTTGATGATACAAGTTTCCCCTTTAAGAGGATTCTTTTAGGCCATTTTCCCTTGTATATATTTAACTTACTTGGATCCCGGCAGCACAAAACGTCCGCTAGTATTAGAACGTTAGAGTTATAATTCTTTCTGCACATCACTGTAAATTTAACAACTGGAAATATGAACATAAATAGAAAGGCAGAAAATGCGAAAGCACCCATGAGAAAATATGTTACAGCATCTTTTATTTTTCGAGTTTTCTCCGCCAAATCAGGAACATCAGAGTCGAAATTGTCTTCATAGTTCTAAGGGAAAAAAACATAAATTAAAGTTTCTAATCTTATAACTTCTAATATTACTACTTTTACAGCCTATGAAATATCACTATTTGTTTCAAAATATGTCGTCAATTCTTTATCTATAAATTTTACTCTAAGAAATGAAATTGCCTGAGTCTTCAAATTAATTGCTCGTCTAAAATATTTTACTTTTAACTGCGCTCTAAAATGTTATGCTGTAAAACATACAAAAATCGACTCCTCACTTCTCTTATTTAAAAATTTGAATTCTTAATGTGCATAAAGATATATAGAAAAAGTAAATGTAGATGTAAAAATTGTACTGCAGTGACTTTTAATGAACATAAAATCAGGAATATTGATATTTCTTAAATTTACCTGTCTATGTATAAAGTTAGTTTGCTAAATTACAGACTGACTTGACCGCTTTTCGCAATGAACATTTCAGTACATTTTATCAAAATCTGTAAGTATAAACATAAAAATAGAAATACTATATTACATAAAGATATGGCATGCAGTTGATTTGATTATCTGGCGACATATTAGAAATGAAAGAGAAGCGATCTAATCAATCGAAAAATTATGTTAGTTTATGGACAAACTCAAGAGCTGAAAAGCAAATTCAAGAAATTTTGCATGAATAACAAAACAGTCGAGATTCAATGTAAATTGATCTAACAAATAAAGAAGTTCGTGGTTTTAACGAAATTACGTAAATATGCGCATCAATAATTGGCGTAACATAAAACATCCATAATTTTATTACATCAGAGAAAAGAATAAAATATGCGCAAATCAATGCTCCTGACGTCAAAAATCAGAAGAAAAAGATAGAGCAGAAATTCTGTGGCTTTGCAGGAGCTTCTATTTTTCACTGTCTCAGTAATGAAATTCATTTATTCAGTTTTTGTCTGGAGGTTCAAGCTGAACAACTTGAAAAACTCACATCAACAACGTAATTTACTGAAAATCTAAGGCTTGGAATATTATCAGAAGGTTTGAATGCAGGCAAACATAAAGATGTGTAGCAGATGTTGATGGAGTTGCATCATTTAAGGCTGTAGAATATAATAAGGATAGGTATAATAAGGCTGTATAAGAAACAAGGATTGTAAGACGTCGATCAAAAAAAGGTGCTACCGCAAAAACAGATGGCCCATATATCCTGTTAACATCTCGTCAACACAGAACAGGCAGTACTATTCGATTCCAATAACAGTTGCTCCTGGAAACAAAATGAAAAAGGACAAGCCAAACAGTGCAGAAACAGGCTTCATCGTATCGGTCTCTATACGCGTAGTCCAGTAGTGTGTATCCCCTTAATCTGAACACACTTTGAAAAGATGACTTACTGACCATCGAGAATGGAGACATCACGATTGGAACTAAATGCTGTTTTCTGACGCGCCTCGATTCAGACAGGAGTGTTTTTGTTATTCATAGGACAGAGCCAACTCATTGTGATTTACGGCTATGTGTTCTCTCTTGGGGAGAGCCTACAGTTTACAGCATCCCCTTGAAAGGAGAGGGTATTCTAGAACTAAGCATCTCTCCCACCTAACGACTCACCAGAGCTAAGACACACAGACCTACAGATGTTAACGTACGCGTCCGCTGCGTATACATGGTGTCTTTGGTCAGACGGAATACGAACGGTCCTTCAATCCAGAGTCTGGTACGAATCACGAATCATGCAAAACGGACTGATTTTGAATGTTCGTATGGAGAGAAAGGAGATCACGAAATAATCCCACACTTCGTGAAAGATCAAATTACAGAACATGAGGGTTCATGATGTGGACTGGAATTAAACAACATAGATGAACGAATAGCAATTCCTTTCCTTTTAATGCGTGATAATGCAAGGTTTGATATAGCGCTCGCCTTGTTGAGAATATGCTTAAGGGCAGAATAAATCTAATCGCCTACGTTTAGGATATACTCGGACGACGCATTGCATTCTGAGTCAGAAGAAGACGCCCTTTTACTGTCCGGGACTTCGAAACTGCAATTCTTGAGGAGTGAAATAGTATTCCCCAAAGTGTTATCGATAACCTCATTATTTTAGTGAAAAACAGGTGTCCCGCAAATTTGGGCGTAGTAGGGACTATGCACTATCGTAAACATCTTGCATCCTTTCTAAACAATACTGTTTACATATAGCGAAATTGTTGTCCTGGAGAATCTTTCCTTGTTCTTTTCATTTTCAAAGAATTTCATGCACTTCACTTCAGTGTTGTTTTTGTTTGTTTTTATGTATTGCGATATGATATACGTGTACTCCCATATTTTGTTTTCTATGCATTGCTGTCTTGCATGGTTTTCTTCATTTCTTTGCTTGCTTTCCTGATTATTTTTAGAGCAGAGAAGTTATCTGATTCTACTCTGTTATGAATTTAAATTGCAGTCTGAAAGCAGTTACTTGGTTAAGACGATCGGAGGCATCAAAATTCTGGGCTCAGCAAATTTGTCTCCTAAAAGATTCTTATGAGCATAATCAACTGATACTTTCTAGAATTAATATCAACATACTTACATTTTCATAGTCATCATCGTCTTTCTCTTTAATCACAATCGGCCTTTTGGGTGCAACCAACACTTTTGTTTTGTCGATTCGCTTAGCTTGCCGCATTTTAGAATTCAACAGTCTTCGAGATCTGATTATCGTCGCTGGATCGCTTTTTCCATTCATCTGAGTTTGCGACCGGAAAACTTTGGAAATCCATCCTCCAAATAGATTGTGCTTAGATCCACTTGGTTTTTCGGGAGTATGCAACACTTTTATTGACTGTGTTGGTCTATAATTCTGAGTGACACGCTAAAATATGTTGAAAAAGAAAGCATTGTATTATTTTACGTAGTTTAATGCTTAACATAAAAATATAGTGAAACGAAATTTAGAAATTTTCATCTTGCGTTTTTCTTCCCCCCCCCCCCATCCTTTCCCCAATTCTGCTCATTCAGAGAGAAGATAATTTTCAGTCCCTGTCTGACATAAAAATCCTGGGCCAAATTCGATATCCTGATAAGGAATCTAGTAAGGGCTTGAAGGTTTCGACTCAGGGAACTGTAATCAACAGCTACCCCTTGAATGCTCGCTCTCAAATGTCTGCACTCAATGAGCAGAAGAAAATGACATCGCAAGTGATGATGTACAGTAGAGTTCCCTATAGTACGGGCTCATATAAGAAAGACTCTTATAACACGGCTGAAAAATTGCGACCTTTCCTGCATTTTCTTTCACGCTAAGAAAGGCTCGCATAAGACGATAAAAGAATGAGACAGATATGTCTGTTTTGCCTGTTAGCACACTCTGTATTCTACTGATGCTGTTCATGTGTTACGGAGAGACTCTCGTACTACACGGATTCATGTAACAAAACCTACCCCGTGTTGTAGGGAGCATAGGCGTCAAGTTTTCAAAATTAATGAGGAGGGACTGAGGCCTCAGTTAGTTACCAGTCAGTATATATCAACGAATGTGATATTCCTGCATTGCGCTCATACAAGCACAAAACCACATACATTATACGTAAACATATACATATATAAACACACACATATAACTACTATGAGTACTGTTAAATGGTATTATAATAATGGCTTTTATCAAAACCTAATCAACATTGAATTAAAATACACTTTTTATATCAATGGTAAATTTTGGGATGGCTTAGCCCCTGCTAAAAATTTAATGGAGGGACTTGGGATTTATGGGCATATATAACCCTACGTCTATGGTAGGGGAGGTGCACTGTACTGGTGCTTAAATGTTTACAAGAGTATGTTTTGGATAAATTTCATGAATAAGAGAAATAAAAAACTACTATACTTTTCATATAGCCTTTGCACATACCCTCCAACTGCTACGGATTATCCGTAGTTTATACGGATAAGTAGCATGAACTACGGAGCTACGGATGGTACGAAAAAACTACGGAATTGAGCAAATGTTTACTTTTTTTAGGGCATTATGCCTGCACGGAGGTGCGGTTTGCAACCCTAGCTGCTTTGTTGTGAGTCAACACTCCTGTGTGTCGGCGCCGATCGTGAAAGAAGGGAATTCAACATTCTCCCTCGGCGCCGGCAGCCGTGAGCGAACTTGTGTCGGCAAAAGTGTGGTGTGCGTGGGAGGGGGGGGGGATGCCGTTAGCTGCTCCTTCTCTTGTTACGTCACGTCTCTTCTCTCATTTCCCGCCACCCTATCTTGCTCCGTGCTGTGTTTGGATGTAAGTTTAGCTCTTTTGTGGAAGGAAAGTGCAGTGCACGTTGTTTTCTTTGTTCACATGGATCGTTTTTTAAAACGTGATAGTACTACTGATATTGAAAAAAACCTCTAATAATGATGCTGCAGGTGCAGGGTGTCTACCACTCTTGAAAGTCTGGTAAAAGCCGGGAAATTGGAAAATGGGTCCGGAAAGTCTGGAAAAAACCGGGAAATTGGATAATGGGTCCGGAAAATTCACCAAAAGAATCAATTTTTTTTCCGTGTCTTTGTTTTTTCTACACTTTCTCTCTAATTGTCAGACTGGAAACCGAAAGCAGCTGCGACGCATTTTTTGGACCGCGAAAGCATCAAGCGATGTGTTTGTATAAGGAGGGGAAAATGGGGGACTCATCAATCGTGACGTGAGGGTAAAAGACAAATTAGCTTACTTAATAACTTATATCTTAGGACTGTGTTTCCAAGAACAGTTAGTTATAGAGATGGGCGGTTCGACTCATTTTACTGATTCGAATATCGACTCACTCACTACTTCGATGATTCGAATCAGTGATTCGAATCTTGAATCAATAAAACAACTAAAGAAATTTTCCCTCTCTCTGCGCCGAAAGCCGTACTATTTAAACACCCTTCACCCATTCATCGGGTTTCTTCTCCGCTGAGTTCTCGGGCAGTTAGCATCTCTCTCTCTCCTTGCTCCAGTAAAACTAGTGTTTAAACTGCCCGAAATGAAAATACAGGGGAGCTTCGTATGACCCCCTGGGCCTGTAAGATTAAAAGGTTAAGTTTGGTGTCAAAGTATTCGAAATTTTATGTATCGATGGGGGTTTACTTCTAGGGGGGGTCGAGAATCAATAGAAACACGCTCCGATGGATGGTTTCCGAGATATACGTTAATTAATTATGGTAATTAGACTAATTAACCATGATTGAGGCTTAAAAGGACTGCAAACATGTAGAAATTGGCTCTGGGATGGTTTCCAGACTTTGGAGATGCCGCCGGAGGAGGCTAGTGTTTAAAATGCCCAAATTGAAAATATAGAGGAGCTTCGTATGACCCCCTGGGCCTGTAAGATTAAAAGGTTAAGTTTGGTGTCAAAGCATTCGAAATTTTAAGTATCGGTGGGATGTTGAGTCTAGGGGGGGTCGAGAATCAATAAAAACGCGCTCCGGTGGATAGGTTCCGAGATATACGTTAATTAATTATGGTAATTAGACTAATAAACCATGGAGCTGTTTTTTCTGCAATGAGAGAAGAAGAAGCTTTCCGAGAGAAAGCAATAGCAAAAGCATCACAAGCTGGTATTGATCTCAGGATTTTCTTATCGCCGGCCTCAGAGGCGTAGCCAAGGGGGGGGGGTTAGGGGGGTCATAACCCCCCATGAGGAATTTTTTGCCATACAAAATGTATATTCTTCACTACATTATCATACACACGTATACATATATATGAGTTGCAGTAGTCATAACCCCCCCCCATGAAAAATTTCTGGCTACGCCCCTGGCCGGCCTGTATTTTTGCCCTTTATCGAATTCGAGATTTCACTGAAATGAAAATGGGAATATCGGATATTTGATGTTGAAATAAAACCGATATGTCGATTTTTGGCCCAGTCCTACTGAGGGGCTGCTGCCCCCCCCCCCAAAAAAATGGGACCCTTTACTTAGCTTACAATTGAACTTTATCTTTAAATTTGATACCCAGCCCACCCCGAAATAAAATCCTGGCTACGCCACTGTCAATAACACTAACTACGCCACTGCTTTAGACCCTATTTTGTATTTCTCTGAATGACGAAAGAAAATAAAATCATTCCCCTTAAACGAAAAACAAGGTAAAAAAAAAAAAAAAAAAAAAAAAAAAAAAAAAAAAAAAACGAAATCTGCTGCAATAAAGCGAAATGTTATTTTGCTTACTACAAAGTCCTTTTGTGAGAGCGCTTAATACCGCCCCTGTATCCTTCATTAAAAGTGACAAGCACAATCCTAACTTTATTTCATTCTATTTCCCTTCACATGAAAATCCGCCACCATGTAAACTTAACGTTCCGTTTTTTTTTTTTTTTTTTTTTTTTTTTGAGGGTGGGGGCAGGGGGACATATATTGAAGTTAAAAGTAGAAAAGGGATGTTTCATTAAATTTTAAACAAATATTAAATCAGCCAGACAAGTTGGAAGGAGGGATTTTCTTAATTTTTTTTTCGGGGGGGAGATTGACCCCTCTTGCCCTTAGGAAGTAACGTCTATGCCCCCCGCCAAAAGCAAACGATGTTCGACCCACTCCACACCCACAGACAGATAAAACTTTAAATCCGACCACCAACCAAGAAATAAAACACCAAAGATTCGAAAAAAAAACTTCAATTAAATGAAACATCCTTTCAACTCTTTTCGACTCCTTTCGACTCTGAGTCGATAGAAGATTCGAAAAAACCCCTCCAATTAAATGAAACATCCTTTCAACTCTTTTAGGCTCCTTTCGACTCTGAGTCGATAGAAGATTCGAAAAACTAACGAATCTCAACGATAGTATACAATCACCGAAACAGAGCGAAACACTGAATCAGTAAAGATTCGTTGCTGCACCAACGCAGTGACCAACTCACCCACACCCACTCATTTACTGTTTCAAATCATCTATCGACTCAGAGTCGAAAAGAGTCGAAAAGAGTCGAAAAGAGTCGTAAGGAGTCGAAAAGAGTTGAAAGAGTAAGGGAAAATCTCTGGGTACGGCAAAGGGAAAATAAGTTTTTCTTCCCTTCGCACTTGGAATGTATTTCCCTTGAGGGCTTGAGATTCGAATCAGTAGAGAGTGAGTGTAAAGACTGAGCCACTCAGTACCAAGATTCGAATCACTGATTCGACTCATCGAATCATTGGCCATCTCTAGTTAGTTAATTCTATCAGAAAGTGCAACTACTTCTGTTTCTCAATGGATGAAAGCTTAATCCTGTATATTTTAGTCAAAATTGATTTAAAGAAGTTGTACAAAATATGCAAATATAAAGACAAGCATTGTGCAATTTCCCTAAGTAAATGCATTGGTCAGGAATTTTTTTCCCGGGACCTCCCAAAAGTCAGGAAATTGACTTTCAGAAATTTGGTAGATACCCTGTGTTGAGAAAATCTCTAAAAAGCGGGAGGTTACGACTACTTCAACTCATATATATGTATAGGTGTTTGTGATAAGGGAGTGATGAATATACATTTTGTATGGCAAAAAATTCCTCATGGGGGGTTATGACTCCCCTAACACCCCCCCCCCCGGCGATATCGCTTAAGTGCTACTGATGAGGTGAAGGCCAATGTTGGAGGGTATGCTTTGCATTATTTTTTTCTGAAAAAAACGGTATATATCTGTATTTTTTCTTTTCTTATCTTGCTTCCGATAATCCGGTATTTTTCAATAAACCGGCAGTGTCTGGTCCCATATATGTCGGATTATCGAGATTGTACTGTATTGCCATATAACTAAGAATACGTCATTTTAACCAGTACATCAGATTTGCGAATTTTTTAGATTGTGAATTTCGATTGCTTTGTGTAGTTGCACTTGCCTACACAGAGATTTTACACAGAATTTTATAGTGAAATTTTCTTGGCTATTTATCAATACTGACATTATTTTTTATAAACAAAAAAGACCAATTCTAAGGACAAAAAAATGATCACTGAGGGAACAGTAGTAATAATAGGAATCCAGAAAAAAAAAACTAATTAAATTTTCAACAAACCATTTGGTCAATAATCTCCCGCTTACGCCTTCTCCTTTCGTTTATCTTCGCCATAAATCCTTTAGATTTCAGACAGTGCATACAGTGGAGGATCATAATTTGAACTTGTGGTTCGGATTCCCTCAAGCTGACATCGGCTCTTGAATTGTAAAAATCGATAGCAGGTTTGCATTGTAATCTACAGTTTTTAGTTTTCTTCAGCGTTTTCAGATTCAAAGATTGCACTTTCTTCATTTTCTGGCGAATTTTTTCAAAGTTAATTTTTTTATTTGAAGCCGGATACTCTTCTAAAATATCGCTTACATCGAAGGTATCAGAATCTTCTGGAAGATTTAAGTAATCTGAAAAAATGAATAGTTATTATTCAAGCTTGAAATGCGCATTTTACTACATGTATCAGGTGTATGTCGTTTTTTTACATTAAATTCACTCAAATAAATTTTCAAATACAAAGAAGCTTAGCCTAAACATAGAACCCATATTTTTATGGCCGAATGGATAAGACACTGAACATGCTAGACGGTTGAAGTGTAAAGGTCTAATCTACCATGCGGCTGTTGATCCTGGAGTTTTGGTCGGCTTTCTCCAGGTGAAACATGGATACGCTTTAGAACCCTTTAAAAAATACCCTGACCAAGGCACCCTCCCCCCTAGGCAGATAGCCCTTGCGTAACTGTGCCTCAACATGATAGATATTTTTTTAAGCAAGAATTTTATGGATTATTTTTTTTTCTCTTAAGAAGGATATGGGGAAAAGGAAAGGAGGGTCATCTATGCTTCTTGGAGTACGAATTTCCAAATGTCTTGAAATTGATTTTTAGGTATTCATGAATTTTGTATTTTACAGCAAAAACTTTTTGGATGTCTGTTTTTTTTTTTTAGCACTCGGGTGCTATTTCTTTCGAGCACAGCTTTTTTGTCTACGCGGCGCGCCATGGTCACTTTTCCGTTTGATTATGTTTTCTGCAGAGTGATTTGGTATTGCTAACGGAAAGATGGACTATCCTTTCAGATGATTTTCAAATACCAGGATTCACTTTGGTCGAACGGATAGACAGTTGTTTCCAAAACAGAAAGCCAACTGGAATTATGATTTTTATAGAGGAAAACTTTATAAAAATCACTTTATAAAAAGAATATGAAACACTTTACCCGTGCCTACACGAGCCAGATAAATGGTGTTGAAATGGTCATTGCGTATATTCAAGATAAAGTGAGATTTGCAGTTACGTACGATAGTCCTTGAATTTCTTATGAAGATAAATTAGACGCTCTATTCGAAACGTTACTGCAGGAGGATGATTGTAAGACTGTTTTAGTAGGAGATTTTAACATAGAATTACATTCCGATCAAGGATCCGATTTCATAACTGAAATGGATACTTTAGATTTTCCAATACGCACTAATCCAAAACATTTCACCACTAGGGGCGAAACAATAATTGATGCAATTTTCAGCAACAAAATTATGCGAACAGGAGTCTATATGAGCACTTACAGTTATCATTTTCCTCTATATATCAGAATTGATTGAATAGATTTTTTAGAAAACTGAAATTCTTCCAGCCGAGTGCGTAAATAAAATCTGGAAGAATTTCAGATTTTTCTTTTTTTTAAGTAAAAAAAAGGTATGTAAAAAATATATTTTGGTCCTGAACACCCCACAGATTACGAGTTTTGGAGTGTGCTGTCTATTCTAGCATACATACAACTTACATAAATGCCGAATTTCATATTATTAGCTTCAATAGTTTTGGCTAGACGAAATAGTGCCGAAGGAAAAAAAAAATTCATTGCTTTCCGGTACACCTAATATTACTAGGAAATCGGTTAAGATGAACTTAATTAATCCAAATGACTTTTAAAAGAAATTGGTTCGTCAGGTTCAGTCACTTTGCGTAGCATTAATTTACAGTGTTTGTAAAGCTTGGAGACTAAACAAACTCTCGCTTTAAAAGAAATGTCCTGATATAAAATTCCAGGAGGGTCCAACAACGATGAACATATAGATCCTTCAAATTCGCAGCAAATGTCTCAAATCCTGCCGACTTTTGGCGAAACGATTTAAAATTTTTGCCAAAGATAAGTTCCAAAATCAACCCAGCTTGACTATAGCTGCTATATATGACTAGAAATTGCCAAATCTTAATGTAATCGAATGGTAATTTTAAAGGTTGATAATTCGTACTCCAAATAACCGATTCACATGCAGCAAAAGACAAATTTTAAGTACTTCAAGCGTAGAGCATTAATTTTAGACAAAATTAAATCTCATACCACGATATTATTTTGTTTTATCTTTGGCCAAAAGGTCAAAAACATAGTAGCTTGTGCTCGTTGTATTTTCCCCCACAATTGGCTAATTTTGCACTAGATAAACAAAACAAAACAAAAAAATAATACTAACAGCGAACTTATGTAACTCCTATATCATGGCACAGTTCTCAATGAAATACGACATAATTTATTGTTATTGCTTTGTTATGCAAAAATTATATGAAACATTTCCTAAAATAGTCAATTACCGAATCATACAGTAGGATTAAGTAAGTATGGTTCAATTACGATTCAATGCGTTAAAGAAAGTCTATTTAAAGAATGCTAATCACACTGGAATTCGCATTTAGATTCCAATGCGTTATTTTATAAAGATCGCACATTTAAATTGAGTAAAAACGTTGCATAACCAGCAAAGGGAAGTTTCTTTTTCTTTCATTGCTACTTGAAGTTCACCTCATTAAAAATACTGGAATTTACAGTTAATTTTATGCCGCCCAGGTGGTGTAGTGGCTAGAGAACCATTCTATCACGCCGTGGGTCCGGGTTCGAATCCCGGCTTGGGCATGGATGTTAACTTGTCCGTCCCTTCATAGGGGGTAATTCTGTCCGCCCACTGGGTGCTCCCATAATAAAATGGACAGTGACTCGGGCCTTTGTAGTGGCGAATGCTTGATGAGCAAGTGCCCGCCCATTGGGAAAAAAAAAAAAACAGTTAATTTTATATTCGTGGTTTATTGTACACTAGCTGCGTACCCGTTCTCCGCCCGGTAGGGAACGAAACTTTTTCTTACATATATAATTTGAATTGATTCCAGTGATTTGGAATCTCAAAATAAGCAAAATGATTTGACACTTGGCGTAAAGTTTCTCATTCGTTATTCGTAAAGTTAGTATAAGTACTGACCTGAGACCATTGTTAATATTATGACAAAAACTATGTCGGTGTCATTCCCGATCAGAAAAAGAAAAGCGTGACGGTTTGCAGCGAAAATTACTAACTTTCAAAATGTCTCATTTCTACATCATACTCTTTTTTTAGATTTAAGTTATACCACCTTAGATACTACATGATGTGGCGAACCGTTTTATTTTATAGTTAAATAGTTGTGTACCCGCTCTTCGCAAGGCAAGAAAAGAACATTTTCCCAAAATGTGATCATGACTACTTGTGACAAAATAGCATCTCCAAGAAAAAAAAGTTCAGTTACAGTCTTTTCTGTTGGAACTACCGCGGAATAAATTAACGTGACGTAGAATTACTTAATGTTTAGTTAGCTGTGAAGTAAGATGGTTGTTGTAAGAGGAATAGAACACTTAGTTTCACGAAATATTTATTAATGCGTTATATTGTGCTTTGATAATTATTGCCCTAGATATCTACAAACTATTACTTATACTATCTTTTATTGATACCAATACAATATATTTTCGTTTTCCAGTCGTTAATACTTAATTTAAAGAAACGGCTTAGATATTTGCCACGAATGTAGTCTTTTATCCTTTGGTGACTTTTGCAATTTACGCATTAGTATAAACGATAATCATTTCACTTTATGATTGCCACTAAAACAGCTCTCCATACATTTGTATGCTTAATTATTGTCAGATTGGCCTATTTAGCACCAGGACCCTATTATCTCACTGGCAAATCGGGACTTTGCCCAGTGCCTCCGGTTCGAAATGGTCCCCAATTTCAAATGTTGTTCTGAAATATTCTTTTTTATAAACATATTTTATGAAAAATAAAACAAATTTCATAGATGGAGGCCCCAAAATTCATCAATGCCCGGGGTCCCTGTTTGGTATAATCAGGCCCTGTTTAGCACCGCAAAATATTTCTTGCGATTCGAAAACGTGTCCCGTTTAAAATCTCAATTGAAAATAATGCTGGATAATTCACTGGTGAAAAAACAGCATTCAATTCTTTTTCTAGCAACGTAAAATAAAATATGGAATTATTTCATGCGTGGTGTATGTTTTGCTTGTGGGTTCGTTATTCTGATTGAGTTTCGAAAGGGGTTTTAAACTCGTGACGTCATTTCACATGTGAAAACTCTGTTATTTTAAAGTAATTTTATTCATTGTTACTGTTTCCAAGACAACCAAACCGCAAGATATGCCGGAATTTTTAAGCATTTAAGCAGCTGCGATTGAAATGAAAATCCTTCTTCACTTAAAAATTCGTAAAAATTCTCCTAATTTATATTTTTCCTCCGTTCTTCTTTTAAAAGTGGGCGAATTGTGTGCTCCGTCTTTTGCCTAAATATAAAAAAGTTATGACAGATAGAATTCAAGATGCAGCAGTTTTAAAAATATTTTACGAAAGTCAGCATCAAATTTAATTTGATTTGAAAAATTCCCAAAAATCTGCAAATTATGTTACACAGTCCGAACGAACAGTTTTTAAAAGAAAATTTTCTCCTCTATACGATGATGTAAATATCGTTTTCTTGCGAGTGCAATTACTGGCGTTATTATGTATTACGCAAGAAAAATCGCTAAAAATCGGACAAAACATAAAATAAAACATTTTCTAATTCGAATTTCGAAAAAATCGCTTCGAGGTGTGTCGAGACCCGTCTTGGAGAATTTCCGTACAAAATTTGGTAGGTCTACGATCACCCGTTTCGGAGCTACGCGAGACACAGACAGACAGACAGACAGACAAACGGACAGTTTACACTCTGTTTTATTTATATAGATAATGATAAGAAAACTTACTTAAGCTCATGATAAGACTGGTGATGACAAATATAGTTAGGAATATAAATGTGCTAAAAACAAATTTCACTTTACAGCACGCCATACTAACATGTATATAATAATATATTTCTAACACTCATAATTAACAAATCGAACTTAATGAAACAAAAAAAAACAATTTCCTGCTATTTCTGATTCTGAAAAAGAGATGGAATATTATATCATCAAATATTTGTGATGGCACTTTAACATGAATAGTATTGTTGAGAATAATATAGCTGAAATAATGTAGGTAATCAAAGCATTGTTGATTTAGAACTATTTAAAAATGCTGTAATTTTTATGTTAACATACTGTGTTTTAGGAAAAACAAATGAGCCACGTCATTGTGTATCTGCATTATAGCACTTAAACTTGAATGGTATTGTTGAAAATATTACCCCCAATAATGGTGCAGTTAATTAGAGCATTGTTGCTTTTAAATATTTAAAATTTATCGTTTACAACTCTAACAGTTATTGCGTTTAACGTTAAATTGTGGGTTTTGACCATCATTTTAACCCTTTAACGCGCAGTGTTCCCGCTCTGGGAACACCAAACTCAGACGTTTTGACTGTTGCCAGTCACGAAGAATAGATTTGATTTCTATAAGAATAGTTGCGGGCGACCTAGCTCCACGAGAATCCTTTTACTTTTTGCACGTCATTTCCCGTTAAAAAAAATTGTAACGATTCTTTTTAACAGCACTGACATCTGCTAAAAAATGGAAGAATGCGAGAACAGTTGGATAGATTGCCCAATGCTGAAAAAAGGGCAGCCGTTGCCATCGCTCGACTTAACTACCATCAAGATGGCGGACGATCGAAACGTTCATCGCGTGCCACAGATCTAGAGACCCTTTTTTGACGCAGCTGGCTCTAGATCTGTGGCACGCGATGAACGTTTCGATCGTCCGCCATCTTGCTGGTAGTTAAGTCGAGCGATGGCAACGGCTGCCCTTTTTTCTGCATTGGGAAAGGGTTGCGCCTCAAAGGGTTAATGGTGTTTGGATTTATAATTCACGAAGCATACATTAAATACTGCTTAACATCTTCAGAAGTTTTCTTCAATCGAAAGTCTTTTTCACTCTTTTCTTTCCACTTTCCCTTGTCTCATTCAAAACAACCTTTCCAGTCCTTCCCTCAGGTTTCCTTCCACTTCTCTTTGGACCATTTCCTACAATTTCTGCCCTCTGGTTGCAGTTCATCAATAATTTGTATAGCCTCTCCCCTTACATTTTAGTACATGTACAAACTGTCTACATCTCTTCTTATCTTTCATATGCATGTGGCAATATACTAATGGTACAAAATATAAGAATGAGATAGGGCAGATAATAAAGAATAAGATTCACATATCAATGTGGGGTCGGAAGCGTCGTTTTCATGCAGCTGTTAATAATCGCTTTAGAACATGTTCTGAAATAATAGTGAACTTTCCGACTACTGTTCGTCAAAGACTATGTGTCCTTCCCCTTACTGATAAACCCCCCCCCTACTGATAAAAATCCGGAAAACACGTGACTAAAACTGATAGTTTAAAAACCCTATTTCATTTCATGTATGATATACTTTTTGAGACAAGCCCATTGTTTATGGAATTTGGTTAAGAAATTAGACGAATACTTCAACACTTTTCCCAAATTGATTATTAACAGGTAAGAGAAAACGGCGTTTCGGCCCTCCATTGCTACCTGATTCTAATCCTTTATTATAAATCCTATCTCCCCCCTTACGTTTTGCGCCATTAGTAGTTAAGGGACCTCTGTATACACTGGTTTGCCAAATTATTTGTGACAGTCACCAAAAAATTATATTTCTGTATTTTAATTGCAGAAAAGGATTAGAAAATGTTAGTTGAACAGGGGGAAAATATTTTATTTTTACTCATTGTGCATTCTTTCATTGTTTTCAAGTAAATAAAAAAAACGTATGATAAAAGTGCATGGTATATTTTGTGAGGGTGGTACTCGAGAAGGTATTAACTTGTACTCGAGAAGATATTAACTTGTACTCGAGAAGATATTAATTTGTACTTGAGAAGATATTAACTTGTATAATTTTATATTTTACTAAACCCTGTTCGATTTATTAATCGGATAAATTAACCGGTAATGTAAGACGCACTGCGAAATCATATTCACGAACGAACCATCTGTTAACGAACACATTTATTTATTTATTTTTATCAGTGTTGATTAAGTAGGAAAAATGGTCTTTATATAGCCATTCCACTCACCGAAGTATAATTTCTCAATTGTAAAGAAGCATTTCTCACTCAGAGAATTTTTCAAGTAAAAACATGTAGCTCCCATCCTCTGATTCGTCTTTCAGACAACGGACTGGATGCGCAGGGGCTTAAATAAGAGTGGAGGCGAGATGTCCCGGGCCCCCTCCGAAAATGTATAGAAGTTATTAAAAAGCAGCTATTTTAAAACATTTATTTTAACGCTAACAATAAGGTTTAAATCATCTGATCGCCCCCCCCCCTCGAAATGGAAACCGATATACGCTACTGCTGATGCTGCAATGTCTTTAAAAGAAATAATAATAATACGACAAAAAGTACAAAATTAATTTACACATAATATTTGCAGTTCATTTATTTATTTTCAGTGAAGCACTAATAGATATAAAAGTTAATCTAGTAATGCGCCATTCGAATGATTTCTATAATAGATTACGACTATTCGAATAGAATCAATAGTTAATTAATCGAATAGTGAATATTAGTTATTTTCACTATTCGAATAGTTGTTACAATTTCTGTTCGAATAGTATTTGCAGATCTCCGTATTCGAGTAGCATCCGCGAATTTCACTATTCGAATAGCATGCGCGATTTCGCTATTCAAATAGTATGCGCGATATCTATTCGAAATTTCGAATGTCATGTGCTATTCGAATGCTACGTGCGGAGCGTTCGAGCGGATTTTTCAAAATCGATTGTGTCGAATGCTTTCACTAATCGATTAATTCGAATAGTTTCATTCATCCATGCCCATCACTGAGTTAAAAAGCTTTCTCTTGATTCCATCTCCAAAATGCAAACTTATCCTGCTCCGGGAATTCAAACTTTTCTCCACGATTCCCGGCCGGCACCTTCCGAAAACTTCCTGGCGCATGCTCCCCGGAGACGCACGTTGGGAAAACGGGATAGATCTCCAGCAGCAGAGGACTTCGAAAATGGGATGGCCGTCGCACAACGTCTCTCCTCCGGCCGCCGCCCCCGTGGGGCTTCCCTGCATCGCCTGCCTGCTCCTGCTCGCGTCGAGCATCGTCAGCGGCGGTTATCGCGACGATGAAGACGATTTCCTACTCATGTCAGAGTTCGACGACGATTTCTTCGAAGGGGACGATGACGGGAATGACGATTACGACGAAGATTTCCCCGGGTCTTGGAACTTGCCCACGACTGACACGTAAGTGCTTCGGAAGTTGGCAGTTAAGTCGCTTTTAATACTTTTCGACAAATTTGGAAAGGGTCCGTGGTTTCGGTTGATCGGTATCTTCGTTTTCCAACAGTGCTGCAACGAAATAATGCCATAACGTTCCATACTGAAAATTTCGTATGTGTAGTATGATCAGTATTTTTTTTTTTTTTTTTTTTACAAGGGCACGCAAAAGACTCGCTAATGCATCCATCCTTCAAAATCCATTTTAGATCCAATCATCGTCTCCCAATAAAACAAAATTAACATATATATTTTGAAGTGTAATAAAAGAACTCTCTCTATCAAAAATAATGTTGCACTTATGGCTCTTTTATAGGATCAGACATAACAACTTTCATATATGAGACTCCAATAGCAATAATTAAGACAAACATTCAGTGCATTATTGGCTTAACCTATTCGCTCCATAGTATCAAAAACTGGATGACAGCGATTCCCTCTTCAGTGTCCATTGTTGCTTCCCGACATGGGTCTTTCAATGCCCTGTTGTCGTCCATCACATGCGCTCGGACGCAAACGCTGGGCAATCACAGTGCAGTTTCTATTTTCCTTTTCAACAATTTCCAATAAGGATGAAAAATGTTTGTGATTTCGGTTTGTCTGCCTGTCTGTCTAAGCACCAACTGCCACAATACCATAAATACGCACCGTTTGCTGCAAAATTAATGTATGTTACAGTTATTTATTAGGAACTAGAAAGTTATATCTTTTTTAACACTAAATTCAAACAAAAAAATTTCGACATTTTTTTTAATCATAATCTGTGTTTAAACATAGGATTCGTATTTGTTACATTTTAAAGCAAGAATTTCATAGATTAGTTTTTTTGTTCTCTCTCATGAAATATTTCTGAAAAAGAGGGAAGAGAACAGTCTATCCTCTTGGAGGATGAATCTCAAAATATCTTGAAATTGATTCTTAGGTTTTCGTGGGTGTTGCATTTTATAGCAAGAATTTTATGGATATA
The DNA here is from genome assembly GCA_038373885.1 of Cheiracanthium punctorium. NCBI lineage: Eukaryota > Metazoa > Arthropoda > Arachnida > Araneae > Cheiracanthiidae > Cheiracanthium > Cheiracanthium punctorium. The sequence continues at coordinate 38,878 of JAWZYV010012038.1, forward strand.
TCTCTTTTTCTTCAAGAGAAATATGTGAAACGAACGTTTTCATCCACCTCCCCATAGGTTCTGTGAATTCTGCATTATGATTTTAGAGCAATAGACTTTTACCACTCTATGAGTAATATGTAATAAACCAGTACTACCGCAATATTCATAGTGAGGTATCCATCAGATGGCTCCATTGAAAAGTGATCTTGTCTCATCACATGAAATAATTATTTACATATATATATATATTTGCTTCGAAACAGACCCGCCAATGTCCAAGTTCATATGTGCTCTCAACAGGAAGACGGAAAATGTCTGGTTCAAAGCCAGGTCGCGTCCGTCGATCTAGCCATTTGGAATTTTCCATAGTTTTCTTTGAAACTTTCCGTAAATACGGGTAAGGACCTCTTAGAGTGTCCCTCACGTGTTCTTACTTTTGGAAAATTAAGGAGGGGTGATAAACGGAGAAATAAGACTTTTTTAAAAAGAGCTTTATCATCAATGCGTTTCGTTTTGAATATATGTATTTTCCTTTTTCGTTTATCCTTTGCAGGAAATCTAGTTGTTACGACGAAAATAATCAACCACAGCGCTGTTCGCCAGATTTCTCCAATGTCGCTGCCTACCGCAACATTTACGCCACCAACACTTGCGGACTTAGGCGACCACGAGAGTTTTGCAGACAGATGGGGACCCCTTGGGCAAGGGCCCCTTGCGAAGTATGCGATGCCACTGTCCCCCACCGGGCTCACCTGCCCCATCATATGACCGATTTCAATACGCACAGGAATCTGACTTGGTGGATGAGCGACACCATGGAGGATGGAATAGACTATCCTGGACAAGTAAACCTTACTCTGGATTTCGGTAAGAAAATTGATCTTTACTCTCTAGAACAAAAATTTGACTAATTACTCTAAGAAGTGAAATAACAGTCGAAGCATCCTTCCTTTAGAGGTGTGAATAGATTCAATCTTTGCATGAAAGTGTAAATAATGACTCTTTTTAATCAAATTATTCTGGAAAGAGTGAATATACGCTTTATCAAGGTATAAATTTCCAACTTTTTACTTCCTATAGACTATTTAGTAATTTGATGGCTGCTGTATAGTTATTATATTGGAGATTGAATGCTACGTCTGCCATTTCACTAGCAGTAGAATGAAAGTGAGCGGAAAGAATGAAATGAAAGGACAGAATAGATGCTATTTAGATCGCATGTTAGTCACCCCTTAGGAATGACTATCACTTTCTTAATTCCAGTTGCTCTATTCCTTATAGTAAAAAATAATTTTTTTAAAGATTGATTAAACCCACCGAATTTACCAACGATTAGTTCTTTGCAACAAAATCTAACAGCTTTTAAACAGACAGAGTACTTGAAAAATTGCAAAAATATTGTTTTTATTTCTATTTGCTCAAATTATAGCACCAACAAACATTTTTGCACAAAATAATTTTCAAACTCTAGTCTATTGTCATAAAGCAACGGGCTCTCCAGTATTTTGTTGCAGTGCAGTTAAAATCTTTTAGTACAGAACACTCGTCAAAAGCAGCAGTCACGGCTTGTCCAGAATTACATAAAACACAGTCAGATAAATTAGTTAAATTAAAGCGGAATAAATAAGCACCAAGACAATCGTGTCCAGTCAACTATCTAAAAACAGCTATAATAGGAGAATATCGAGAATCTGGCGCACTGGAGATTCACAAAACTCACTCCAGCATTTTTCTCCAGCAACCTGGGAACCCATATGACGAAATGACTGTTTAAAAATTCGTTATTTATAATTTAGCTGAATGAAAAGGCAGGTCACGAAGAGATTTTTCTAGAATACATGTACCTCTTTTTGTTAGAAGGTCTGCCATCTCCTTACCCCAATGGCCATAATGGGATAGCACCCACAGAAAAGCAGGGTCTGATTTACGGCGGGGCATTCGGGGCACGTGCCCTGGGCCCCCGATTTTTAGGGGCCGCCAAAACTTCCTTTTATGTAATCATAATAGCTACTAAAATTATCTCTCAAGAGAAAAATTTCAGATTACTTCATTTCATCACAAATATTCAAAATTTTTAATTTAATGTAACTTGTAACGCTAAAAATTATGCATACGATTCGCAAATTCATTCGGACACCTCAGCATGCTCCTCCTTTTATCTTTTCAAAGGTGTGTGACGGCTGTAAATACCCATAAAAACATTTCAAAATCGAAAAATTCATATAAGTGGTATCTGTCGTGACATTTTACTGATTTGTAAATATTTACGTATGGTTAACTTAGGAATGATAATTGGTTTTAACTTAATTAAGTAATATTCTGCGGAAAATTTTTGTGCAGGGGCCCCCAAAAGTATCTGTGGCCTGGGCCCCCAAGTGTGTAGATCGGTCCCTGCAGGAAAGCAACATCTACTTCAATCTTCTTTGATTGCGTTCTGAAGTTTTGAACACGGGAACTCCTGCTCTCCTGGTTGCTGGACAAAGCCTGAAGGGTAGCGATAGAATCTGAAAATATTACTGCTTTCTCAAGAGATGACAAGACGACGCCAAGTTACTGGAGGGCCACATAGACAGCTTCAAGTTCTTCACCGAAGTGAGTTGTAAATGATCCAACATGTAGATAAAAGGAAAAAGAAGCACTAAAAGCAGCAGCGTCCACAGAATCACTAAAAACAGCGTTGACACCATTAGAAAAATCCAGAAGGGATCCATCAATGTAAGCCACTCACCAGGTAAATAGCTTCTAAGACAATAGCGCGTAAAGCTATACAATCAAGGCCTCCTTTTCTGACATTAAGAACCAAGTCCAATCTTATATCAAGGACCATATATTCAAAAGAACTCATAAAAGAAAGCACAAAATAAAATTACAGTATTGCGTCCGATATTTCGTTGTTTTCATAAAGCTGTTGGAAAGGGTGATACAAATTTCAACTTTTAATTACTTAAGTTCATATTTTCTTCATTTTCATATTTTAAAAATGCTAATGCTCTTTTCCGTATTTTATAAAACTTTTCCAGATATTTTTATGAATGTATCTGGTAAAATTGTGCCTGGATTCAGTAATAAAATTTTTCGATTTTTTTAATCGATAAAATAATACGGAAAAGTGTTAAATTCCATAACTTTATCACTCTAAAATATTTATTGTAGATATAATATGAAATGTATCTGAAAATCTGTGCATCTTATGTACTTTACTATTAAAAAATTAAAAAATCGAGTAATACACAGTACTCGTAAAAAGAAAAAAAAGAAATAAAGAAAAGGGGAAAAGAGAAAAGAAATGATATTAAAAAAGATAACTGAAATATCTAAGTATTTTTGATCAAGTCGCTTTAATTTAAATATTTTTGTTCATTTTATTTTATTTTTTATATCATATGTATTTAAATTCTTTGTAAAAAGCAATAAAATCACATTTTTATTGTGCTTTTTAAGGGGACAGTTTACCATTTCAGCGGTTTTTTTTTTTTTTTTTTTTTTTTTTTTTTTTTTTTAATGTAGTACAAATGATGAACTCGATGCATTTCAATGTTCAACTAAATGTATGTTTAAAATAATAAATCATTTTAAACTACACATTTAAGTAAAAATAATTTTTAAGTTTAAAAACTGATTTTTAAAAAATCTACTTGTTTACATTACTTGTTACCAAACATTTATATTTTTAATTCATAAAAAATCTAAAAAATCTACTTTTCTTGAAAATAAAGATTTTTATCAAATTTTTTTTTAAGATTTTCAAATATATTTTACACAAGACCGTGTATAGATTCTTAGATGCATCCAATATTACATCTAATATAATTTTTCAACTGATATATATATATATATATATATATATGTGTGTGTGTGTGTGTGTGTGTGTGTGTGTGTGTGTATTGTAAAACAATAAAATGTAGCATATCTTCATATGATTTCTGTAAAATGAAAAAAAAAAAAAAAAAAAAAAAAAAAAAACTGAAGGCTAATTCCATCCACAGCAGACTTATCAGATACGTAATAAAGAAATGTATAAAAAATTTTAAATCTTTATCTCAAATAAAAAAAGTCTTATTTTTAAAACATGATTGAAGAAAATATAAACATGAAGAAAAAACCGTCTAAATGGTTTGTTCACCAATGAAATTGAGCTGAGTGTATGAACAAAAGTTGCAATATATCGTGATATTAGTAGCGTATGATCAAAAATGAGGCTTTATTTAACAGTCTTTGATTTAGTATTAAAAAATAAAATAGATTTTTTGACCAAATTTGTGGTAAATTGTCCCCTTAAAATTAAAAAAAAAAAGATAGAAACCTTATATCTTAAGAAATCATAGATATAAAACTTTTATTGGAGTATATCCTTTTTTCGCACAACATTTTTCATTGTATGCCTAGTACGTTAATGAGGTACTTCGGAAGGCATGTATACAAATATGTGTTACACCAAAATTATAGGACATTTTAAAAAAGGGCCCTCTAAACTATACCCATTTGTCAAGGCTTTAATGTTTTTAACCAATAAAATTTGTCTGTTAACTTACAAAACACATAAATTTAATTTCAATGAAATTGTATTAAGAGGGAAAAGTAACTTTAAAATAAACCATTGATACGTATTAACAAAGCAATAATGGTTTGCATTTCTGTGAAACTGATTCGTTGACTATTATGAAGTATTTACATAATATTAGAGATATGCAAGCAGTGTAAAATCCATATTTAGACAATATTGAGCATTCTTTGAAATATTTCCACTGTAAAATCAATACTGGTCTAATATTGTAAAAACTTTTCCAACATTCACATAGGCGCTCATACCTATGGGCAAGGAGGGGACCATCCTCCCCCCAGCTCCCGTATTACTGTTATGATTTAAGTACTGGTATGACGTAGAAGTGGTTTAACACTAAAATGTAGAATCTTTCTGGGGCAGGACCTTTGATTTGCCCCCTCCCCTACAAACAATCTCATGAGCGCCCATGAACATTGATTTGTATCGCTTGGACAAAACTGATTTCTGCTAAAATACTCTTAATGAATCTCCAACATTGGACAAATGTTAGTTTTACTCTACAATATTTCCAATATAAAACCAACACTTAGTATATATTTCAAAAATATTTACACCCCAGTATTGTTGCGGTAATGATAATTAATATTATCGCCCTACTAAGGTAATCGTAAATTTTAAATCATAATACTTATGGTTTTCAAGAAATTTCATGCAGGGGGGAAAAAAGTTTCTAGCCATCACTTTTCAAATGAACAAAGAGAATGACAAATACCATGAACGCTTTTCATCTGTGTGTTATGTTAAAAGTTTTCTTAGGCCATTTCCCTGAGACATTTTTTAAGGGCGTCGTGTTTGCAGATATTCACGTGTTTAGTCAATTTTTTAACTGAGTTTTGGAAAGTAGCCATGTACTACTTCTTTGCCTGTTAGATTACTGACGCCGAGATTTTTCCCATTTCGTTTGGAAACTGTTTGGAGATTACTCCGCTTTTGGAAGGATTTTGAGAATGTGTAGGATTTAAAACCTTGCGATGGTTTCTGTTCGCGTGAGTAGTTGCTTTTCACTTATGTAATATAGAAACTTAAAAATCTATTACCGTACTTTGCTCACGTGCGTAGCTCTAAAATGTTTTGGAAAAAAAGGTAAATACAAACCGGAATTTGAAATTTGTGTTAGTTTTATACAAATGATATATCAATGATTTGAAATATTTGATTCAAATCGTGATTTTTAATATATTTTTTTAATAAATGGTTAAAAGGAAATCCATGCCTGTTTCATAAAATAATGAAAAAAGTACAAAACAAAAAGAATGTCTAAGTGATTTTTCTTGCTCTTAAACAGTTTTTAATGAGTAAAAACAAAATATTTTTTTAATATTTTAACTACTTTAAGCAAGCATTGGTTTTTAAATAATTCGGGATATTCACCCCGAATTCATCCCATTCTACTCGTGTATTAATTAAAATTAATGCTCAACTAGTAGGATCTGTTACAATTTACATATATGACACAAAATAAAAATGAATAAAACAAGCTCAATTAATGTTTGTGTAGAAAATATACCTTTTATAATAAAAGAAGTGAGGCATTGAGAATGTATAAATAAGGTCTTTCCAGTAATGTTTAACGTAAAATAAAACCACACTAAGTATCTTAACACTGTTTGCGAGTTCTTTAATAAGAAAAAATTGTATTTCATTATCACTTCATTAACCTCCTTTGGTCTCTCTGAACTTTTTCAAACTGTATTATTCCTAATTATTGATTTCTTTATGCGTAAAACTTGTCCATAATAACTATTAATTAATTTAAGAAAAAAAATTAGAAACTCTTTATAAGTAAAAGAACATCGGATGTCATTTAAGTGTTTTTCCTACATCATGTTAATGAGATTTTTTTTTAGGCCGCATATCAAATGCAAGAGTAGAAAAGTAAAGTCTCTCTTAGAATTTCAAAACAAATTTTTGTAATCAAAAGGTTTTGAAATCTGCACTTATTATGGCTGGGAAGGGGGGGGGGGAGGTTTAATAACTTAATTTTTTTATGTTAAGTTCTTTAAAAGAAATATTTTCATATTTACAGAATTATTGGGAATCTAAAGGTTCACTATTTACATCTGAAGGTGAAAATGTATTAGTGAAATTCATTAAAATCTTACCATCATAAAAAATAGGCTTTCAGTTGTATACTGCAAGAAATAAAGAAATAAGTATGCCTAAAAACAGATTGAAACATTCATATCATGGTTATGATATCTTTAGTTTTAAAAAAAAAAAAAGTCTATCATTTATCCAAGGCAAAATGATGCCTTAGTGTTTAAAATATATAAAAATTTTCGAATTAAAAATAGTATTCTTTTAAATAACTGTCTGAATTTACGAATATTTATCGGTTCCTAAGTTAATTTATCTTTGCTTCAAATAATTTTCCAAAATTAATGCTACTCTTTGTAGCTTTCTCTTAATATTAGTTTTAATATCACTTGAAATAGGTACTAAGTACAAATAGAGCACACAAGAATATTTTTATATGAAATATAAATTATTTGAATCTTTTTTTAATAAATATTATGCATCCCTTTCTGTTTTAAATCAAAGGTATTGAAATCAAAAAGTGTTTTTAATCAGTCATGTGCGCTAAAGGAAATACCAGTGTTTGTCATGGCAATAATGTTATTTTCTGAAATTGTAATCAATTTATAATGTTCATACTTTGACTGAGAGTTTAAAACTGAATGGTAAACGCTGATCTTACCATCATAAAAATAGGCTTTCAGTTGAAAACTGCAAGAAATAAAGAATAAGTATGCCTAAAACAGATTGAAACATTCATATCATGGTATGATATCTTTAGTTTAAAAAAAAAAGTCTATCATTTTCCAATGCAAAATGATGCCTTAGGTTTTAAATATATAAAAATTTTCGAATTAAAAATAGTTTCTTTTAAATAACTTTCTGAATTTACGGAAAATTTATCTGTTCTAATTTAATTATTTTTGGCTTCAAATAATTTTCCAAAATTATGCTAGATATGTGCTGCCAATTCTTAACGAACATGTAATTTATGTATTTTGTTTATTTTTACGAATTCGCGAACAAATTTTTACAGATCGGGTTATGTAAAAGTACGCGTACATGGGCCATATTCAAATCATATCCTTTGTATTCAATGATATTCAGTTTTATTCTTATATACATAGTGCATATATAGTTAAATGCTGTAAAAGAGGGTACAATAAGCTAGTATTTGTACAATAATAACTTCTCTTTTTTCCCAGAAAAAAGGGGTATTACCTGGATAAAAGAGCGACATGTACTTAACAGTTTGAAGAGCCGTTTTTTATTTAAATGTTAGTATAGATCATTCATTTATGGTACTTATTACCTGCCAAACAATAGGACAAAAGTGATGTCAAAATTATTTTTATCAGTACTGGCATCTGCTGAAAACTGTAGAATGTGATGAAAATGCACCGATGCACGGAACCCAAATAGCTCCAACGCTGGAAAAGTTCAGCCGCTGACATCGCTCGATTGAACTACTAGGAATACGCCGGACGGTGGATTTGCCAATTTACTGCCACAGACATGAAGTTTTTTTTTTTTTTTTTACACAGCTAGCTGTGAAAAAAAAGCTATTTGAAAAAGGTTCTTTAGCTCTGAGGCACGCGATTGGCGATTCGATCAACCACCTTGTTTCTGGTAGCTTTATCGAGCGATGCCGACGACTGCACTTTTCCAGCGTTGGACGCGAAACTTTCGTGCTTTAAAGGGTCAACTGCTCTTTCATTGGCTAGTAAGTCCCCTCTGAGAAAGCAATAAATCACGAGATCGGAGCGTGCGACCCGATTAAGGAGGTTTTCGGTACTTAAAACCATGCTGTGTGCTGCTCTTCCGCATCTTCGGATCGATAGCGCCAGACTTCGGACACTCTGGAGCCTTGTTCTCTCTTTAATTTTTATATTTTTGCCGTTTGTTTTCTTCTTGCATTTAGTTTCCCACCATAAAATGCACAAAGAGAACAAATTTCTTGCCAATCTTAAATCGTCAGCCCGAATAACGGAACGTTCTTTTCCATCAGTTGAGTTTATGTGTGTTCGAGTTTTCGTGGAACATATATAATATATGTGTATATATATATATATATATATATATATATATATATATATATATATATATATATATATATATATATTCTTAAATATTGATCATAGACATATACAATAAATTACAAAATTACTAAAAAAAAAAGAGTGCAGAATTTTATGGTATAAAATAAAATTTTTCGCTTATTAAATATAAGTAAATACAAAATTAAAATTCTCATACGGCCTCCAAATTCCCACTTTTTAAAATGTGCCCCATGCATTAGTTTGATGATTTAAAAAACTTCAGCCTTTCATCTAAAAAGGCTCAAAGATATGAAAATAAATCTATATTAACTTAAACCACTTTTCAATGGATCTCGAAGAAAAATAAACGCATCGACAAATCGCAGGTTGTACAAATTATGGAAGAAAACAATGATTGCATAAATATATGATGTATTTGCTATTATTGATATTGCATAGCCTCTTATTAACTTTGTTTAAACTTATATCTGAGCCATTTATGCTGAAAGGCACTGAAATTTTGTACAACACCTCATTAACAGATGGAGAACATTTTACTTTTTACATTTAATTTTTTTGTGCGGGGGCCGTATAAAAGTTTAAATTTTGTATTTATTTAGATTTAATCTCCTGAAAATTTTAATTGATACTATAAGATTCTGTACCTTTTTTGTTTAACTTTGTAACGCATTGCCCATATCTATGATCTATATTTAAGGAATAAAAGCCTTGGTCATTATTTTATGTCACCCTGTATATATATATATATATATATATATATATAGTACATATTTATTTATATATTTACTTTTGTAAACTTGTGACTCACGACACTTGTGAAAGGTAAAAATTAGTAAAAACTTTTGTAGATAACCTTTCATTTTGCCAAAAGGTTTTACGTCCACGCGATCAAAATGAATAGAGAGAACTTTTATCTTTCTTCTAATCTTTCTACTCAGGCGTAGATGGTGATTAGAAAAACAGGCCTGGCTTATGGATTATGGCGCACATTCGAACATAAAGGAGAAAAGTGGACTATGCTTTGATTATGATACACTTTCGAACACGATGGCAAATAGGACCTATGAATGAATTATGATGCAGTTGATGACATAATGAAGCAAGAAAAGAAAATAGGACCCGCGTATGAGTTGTGATACACGTTCCATTAAAATGAAGCAGGAAATCAAATGGGGTCGACACATGGAAAATGATATACTTTTCAACATAATGAAAGCAGACGCGATGCTGCATTGATTTTCATGCATTTTCCAACATCATGAAACAAGAAAGACACAGCACCGTCAACACAATGGAACAAGAAAGACAAATAAGGACCACGTATGGATTATGATATACTTTCCAATATAATGAATCAAGAAAAAGATATAGGGCTGATGTACGGATTATGATACACTTTTCAACGTAACGGAATGTGTCTGAAAGAAGAGGGTTGAAGTATGGATTATTATGAGCTTTCCAACATAATGAAACTAGAAAAACATAGAGCCGACATATGTATTATGACATATTTTACTATACAATGAAGCAAGAAAGACAAATAGGGTCCAACGCATGGATTATGTTGCACTTTCTAACATAATGAAAAATAAAGGGCGCACAAGTGCTTAATGGTAATCTACTGGAATTTCAACTTTATAAAAATTAAACAGAATGCATAAGATTCAATAAAATTTTTAAATATGTCCACCCTGTAATTAACATTATCAACTGAGAGTTTTTGGCATTCTTTATTTATATTTAGCTATGCTGAATATTTTAATCTTAAAATTTCTAAAATGAGTTTAAATCGAGCACTTTTTAAAAAAACCGATATTGTCAAAAGCAAGACACTAGAGCTTCAGAAAATTCCAAAGAATTGATTTTAAATGATCCTATAGAAATTAACGATAACGTGTCATGAATCTGAGATGCTATTCGCAAGCTTTTTATTCTGCACATTTATGTTATTACTAAGGATTTTTTTTATTTTAAAAATATTTCTGCAATGTAAAACAGACCCTTTTACGTACTAAACATGCAATGACATTTGCTATATAATTATTTTTCATACATTGCACAAATCCGCTAGGAAAAACAGAAAGTTGTATGGCAAACCACAGAAGGAGGCTGGGATCCCGTAGTGATCCCAAAAGAATCGCAAAAGCGATATTCTTGGAAGTTGGATAGCACTAGCGATAAGGTGGTAGGGCCCAATAGTTTAATAAGAAAAATCAGCTAATGGTGGCTTTATGACTCTCAGAGTGTGGAGGTAGGAACGTGTGTCCCACATACGATTTCAACGTTTCCTGAAATTCAGCATATCACAGCATTTGCATTTTGAACTCTATTTTTCTCTCTTCCAGGTAAATCTTTTGACATATCATACATTCGACTGAGATTTTACAGCAGTCGACCAGAAAGTTTTGCCATTTATAAACGCACGTCACTCGATTCCGAGTGGCAGCCTTATCAATTCTATAGTGCCTCTTGTCTCGACACTTACGGTCTACCAGACGGTGGGTATGTCAGCAGGGAGAATGAGACTCTGCCACTGTGTACATCGGAATTCAGCGATATTTCTCCTCTAACTGGCGGTACAGTCGTCTTCAGTACTTTGGAGGGACGACCCGGTGCTTATGATTTTGAAAATAATCTACCTTTGCAAGTAAGATCTAACATACTACAGTTATTTTTAATGAAATTCTAGATACACAGTGTTAGTGATTATGTGTCTCTTTTTTACCACTTCTATATTGTTACGAAGGTCACAGGTGGGTGTACGTTAAAATATCCCAACAAGCTCAAAAAACGAATATAACACTTCATTCGATGAATCGAAACACAAATACCTCACAAAAAATACAGAATTTAATAGTACATGCAATAACAAACATTAACTATAACAACAATGACACTATTCGAATTGCAGTGTCAATCGTATTCTGATCTTTATATGCACAGTCAGTCAACTGACTCCCAGCGACAGAGACTCTCCTATTTCTCAATTTCCAAGCAGGTCGTGACGTCATATTTCTAGATTTTTCACATAATTTATTTCCTAATTGAGATACAGCCAAAATTCCACTGTTTTCGAGAATAAGTCTCCAAAGTCTCCAAATTCGTTGCCAAAATGATCAAGTTTGTCGCCAAAGTCACTGGATCACATACTCATTTCATTTGCAGGAATGCATAGAGAAGTCTCTTTCTAGGAAAACACACATTAATGCGGGAAAACAACGTTAAATTGTAACAATATAGGTATGTCAGAAATCAAATATTATCTATTGTTGCTAGACTGCTTGCCAAGAGAATTGAAATCCACGAAAGCAAAGACCGCTTCGTCAGGAATTGCGCAACGGCCGATTCGTAATCTAGTGGAAAGTCGTCAGACTCTATGAATTTGAGAGACGTGATTGAGTGCCTAGACCAGTAGAAGATTGGTCGTGCTTTAAATCACGTCACCGATGACGACCAAATAGCCTAAATACATGTTTTGTTATATCTATTAACAGTTCACTAGGGAAGTAATCTCGCTTTTATAGGCCACTTCTCAAGTTTCGAAATTTATAAAAATGTAAAAAATACAACTATACACATTACATTATTTGCACACCCATATAAAGTTTTAAGTTGATTGAGCTATGTAACGCTGAAACTATCAGCGATAACTCAACCAACTCAAAACTTTATATGAATGTGATAGAAGCTTTAAAAAAAAAAAAGAGTTGAAGTTGTTGAAAAACAGCCAAAAATTGGCAGATGGATTATGGATTTCATATTTTTTAAGATGCTAAGATTTTATTCAGCAATATACATATAGTTTCAAACCAATCGGTCAGACGATCTTAGAAACACTTTCAAAATTAAAAATTATTAAAAATCCCTGGAAATCAGGAAATGGGTAAATTTTTAGATTTTTAAAGTAGCTACTTTTTTTTCTATATCTTGGCAGTATACATACGTACAGAATTTAACCTTTATGACCCGACGGGATTTTAAAGTCCCATTAGTAAAATTGCTTAATAGGACCGAAATCTGCATTAAACGCCAAGCGAGGTCAAAAATTTCCTGTAGTTCAGTATTTGATTTAATAGGAAGTACTTGCAATTAATTAATGTGAGATGTTTCTAATATTGCTACACAAAAAAAGTTTCACACTTACTTTCCGAAAAATAAATTAATTTGCGACATAAAGAGTGAAAGCCAGTAGGTCAAATAGTGTAGATTTGTATGCTAGAAAACCAAACGAACATATCTTTTGCTTATTTAAAAGAGTGCTAATTTAAATACATTTAATACCCTTATGTGAAAAAAAATGAAGTTATTTGATCATGTTATTCTGAACAGTCAAAAAATATATCTAATTTTAGGAATGGGTAATCGCCACAGCTGTTAGAATTACTTTAGATAAAATGAATACTTTTGGAGATGAGATTTTTCAAGATCCTGTCGTCCTGAAATCATACTATTTTGCCATTAGTGATATTTCTGTGGGAGCTCGGTAAGTCGTTTTATTGTAAACTCATTGTATTTAAGTTATTACTGATTATGAATGTTTATGCTAAAAAGTACGGTATTTTCCCCCCAAGAAGGTGAAGTGCTGATTTTTGAGTCTATCACTGTCACTGTGCAAGATTTGAAGTAGAAATCCTTTATGTATCTCATACTACAAATTTCCGGCAATTGAGGAAAGACTAAAAAGAAAGAACTGGCTTACGATCGTGAAATTAGGAACTGGACGTACGCATTGGTGTGGTGTTAATTTCAGAACCGATAACAGAGCTCGTGCGCTGCAGCGTGAGGTAGTATTCAAACTATAATCTGCGGTATTTTAAGGTGCAGGATGAAGGGACAGCATTCACTGCTCAAATTACTGTCACTTAACAGGAATGTGAGATAACTGCGATGCCCAGACACAGATGAAGGATCCATTTTCAGCAACCATTAGACTTTGAAAGAAGTCGTTTAGTGGGAATCCAAGAAACCGGTAGGTCTTTATAGTCATATTGCAAAATAAATTGGAAAAGCGGTATCAGTGATAGTACGATGGTGGCGTGGGTGGTCCGAACAGCATTAACACGCATTAGAAGATATGAAACTGGTCATCGGTGTCCGTCTTCACAGATGGACACTGATGAGCAGACCGATCGGTACATTAGAAGAATATATCGTTGTCAAGTAGAACAGACAGTATCTCGTTGTCAGTAGAGGCATATGTGCCTCTGACTCCAATCCACCTTCGGTAACAGCTTCAGTAATATTATCGCTAACGTCTTCACTGGAAAACTGTTGTTGCTGTGGCAAATTGTTGTTTTCAGCGATAAAAGCAGATCCCGTTTTTGAGCTTAAGATCGTCATATTCATGTGCGAAGACCAAGAGAGGGGCGCCTCCTCCCTTCATGCATCACGGCACCTGCACCTATCTCCTGGTGAGGGGAAAGATCAATTGTTATTACTGCCATACATATTTAGTGTTTTCGCCGGGTACATTAAATAGGACTTGGCACGAATAGTATGATTGAGCCAATTTTTTTGCCATTCCTGGCGTCCTTCAATAATAGCGTTTTTTCCTGCAAGATATTGCGCGTCCACATATGAGACCGGTAAAAAAAAAATTTGGAAACGTTACCCCAAAGTATGGGGCAGCTCTTGTAGTTTAAAATTGCAGAAACGTTTCCAAACCATGCGGGTAAAGTATTTAGAAACGTTTCTGCATATTTTGGAAAAATATTTACATATTTTCCTACTTTTTAGGTAAAGTTTCTGGAAAAGATGGGTAACGTTTCTGTATATTTTGGTAAAATATTGAGTAACCTTTCCGTGTATTCCACAAAGGTTTCTGAATTAACCTTTCTGAGTTTTTCAGAAAAAGCAACATGCATTAGATGAAGCGTTTCGAGTAACATTCACTAGATGGCAGCACCAAACTCGAACGGAAGGAGCGCTCAGAATCAGCGATCAGAATCGAACCCTGGACGGACGCGTTCGTGGGACAGCACGTTACCTCAACGCTGTGGTTGCCTTACTGTAATTTGCTTTAAAAGTAAACTGATTGCTGCAAAAGTTAGTTGTGGTATAGCTTGTTTTGGAAAAAAAAATTTTGGAGTATTTTATAAATGGAGGGAAAATACCATAATTAATAAATATAAATTAAAAATCTCAAATCTTTTTTTTCCACATAAATTATTTTCAGGAGATAATGTGCTGTTTTATTTAAGTATTCATCCGTTGACGTCACCTGGTGACTGGTCACAAATAAACTTCACAGTGACCACACAGGGGAGTTACATCACTCACAAGTTACCAGACCCTTATTATCGCATGGGCAAATCGGGACTTTGCCCAGGACCCCCAGTTTCAAATGTTGTTCTGGAATTTATCTTTTATATATCAAAATTTTATGAAAAAGAAAACAAATTTTATAGATGGGGACACCAAAATTCATCAATGTGCGGGGCCCCTGTTGGTCATAATCGGGCCCTGCAAGTTACAATGTGACAGTCCTGTGACGTCACAGCGACTCTTTTATGACCGTCTGTGCTATTAGGGAAGACGCGTTCACTCTTATCCCTCTGTCTCTTGGCACTTGGCGCATGCGCGCGTAGTCCCAAATAAAGATTTCCTTTCCCCGTAAATATTTTACGCCGAAATGTGGGTTATGTTTCCGAAATCGTGAGTTCGAGTAGAGCATCGGTAGGTTACGCTATACTTTCGGAAACCTTTCTGCTATAAGTATGTAACGTTTCTGAATTTTTTTACTGTGTAAAACTCAACATGCTCTTCGAGGCCTGAAACGACTCCTGTGGCTTGCACATTCACCAGATTTATCCACTGGCGTAGCCAGGGGAGGGCCCACCGGGCCCGTGCCCCCCCCCCCGAAATTTTTTCAGTTGATATATATGTATATTGCAATTTGTAAAAATTGATCGTCTCAGAATCCTTGTTGTGTGATATTTTTCTAATCTTTCTGATAAACGTTTTTTAGATCCATCCACGTTGACAACGGAAAAACAAACAAACAAACAAGTCAATAAAAAGGTGCCTTTAATCACTAACCCGAGGTGACTTTCGACACGCCTACACACCAGAAAAATACACATCTGAACAATATCCCACACCCGGGATAGTAAAAATTTCCCCCTCGTTTCCGTTGTACCCTGTGAAGTATGTATCGTTTTCGTGACCACCTGTGGTATTTTTAAACTATGGTGTGTACAAAAATGTTACTTTCTACTAACGATAAAATTTCAAGGAGGGGCACAAGCTGGACCTTTCCCCACAATTCCCAGGGTCCAGACTTTCGTGTTTTTTACTATAAAAAATGTGTGTTGCTCTGTCGAGTTGGTAGAGATTGTGGCCTCAAGAAAGCGCCCGTTGAGTAGGAGAATTTTTTTACTCAAATTCCAAAAATTATACATAGTTTGCCTGCTAACAATGAAGACTCAAATCTACAAGAAGCGGGGAAAAAAACCATAAATCAACAGATATTTTCAGAAAGCACATCAGGAAAAGAAGCTGAAGTAAATACTCAATATTTCATTGTGTGTTTTTAAATGATAATATAAACGATGACATAATACATATGACATAATATCTTCTTAGGTATGTTGAAAAATTTGTATTATCATATTTTCATTAATATGCAATTTAAGAAATGTTTCCTTTATACCCACTCTTTCAACTGACAAGAGGGTAAATCTGTTATATGTTTTTCTGTTCTAAAATTTTATAAAACTTTATAATACTATTTTATATACTCTGGTAAAGAATAAATGAATATTTGAAATATCTAGGGACGCATATGATATCCGGCTGATTTATCAATATTCGAAATATCATCGGATATCCGAATCACAATCAACGGATATCTGACTTCTCTTCCAGATATCCGGCTCATGACTAAATAAGGTCTACCAAGAGTCCACTAAGTCTGTACTTTTTAAATAAAAATTACTCTCATTAATGTTTTCTTCATAATATTTTTACTATTCAACAGTTAAAAATTTTTAAAAATATTCTTAAGTGCTTTCCTTTGTAATTTTAAACCGCAACCAATGAGACCAGCAGTTTTGCTTTGAAATTAATCTGAAAAATCGGATCTTAATACCTTTCTTTCCTGATTCTTTTTTTCTTTTTTAGCACTCGGGTGCTATTTCTTTCAAGTACGGGATTTTTGTCTACGCGGCGCGCCGTGGTCACTTTTCCGTTTGATTCATGTTTTCTGCAGAGTGATTTGATATTGCTAACGGAAACATGGACTACCCCTTCAGATGATTTTCAAATACCAGGATTCACTTGGGTCGAACGGATAGACAGTGGTTTCCAAAACAGAAAGCCATCTGGAGTTATAATTTTTATAGACTAAAACTTTATAAAAATCACTTTATAAAAAGAATATGAAACACTTTTCCCTGTGCCTACACGAGCCAAATCAATGGTGTTCAAAGGATCATTGCGTATATTCAAGATAAAGTGAGATTTGCAGTTACATACGCTAGTCCTCGAATTTCTTATGAAGATAAATTAGACGCTACATTCGAAACGTTACTGAAGGAGGATGATTGTAAAACTGTTTTAGTATAGGACAGTGGCGCACACAAGGGGGGACCAGGGTGTCCGGACCTCCCCCCCCCCATCGTCTTTGATACTTTTTTTTAAATTGATTATTATCCTATATCTATAGTAAATAAAATAATTCCAAAAAAGGCAGCAATAGTTTCAGTTCTACTAAATAAAAAAAGAATTTTTTTTTCTCGTTTTCCTCAACTTTTCAAAAACGAACTGAAAGCGAACATAAAACACCATCTTGTTCTCAAAACTGTACAACTATTACTTTGCTTCCTATTGTACTGTGTAGTGTATTCTTAGGGATTGGACGAGTTTTGATGAATTCCATCTAATGAAAAGGAGCTCTTTCATCACTGATTTTTGTCAATCTGTAACATCCCTAAAAGTTGGACCCCCCCCAAACTGTAAAAGTTGGACCCCCTCCAGCCAAAAATCCTGTGTGCGCGCCTGGTATAGGCGATTTTAACATAGAATTAAATTCCGATCCAGGATCCGATTTCATAACTGAAGTAGATACCTTAGATTTTCCAATACGCATTCATTCAAAACATTTCACCACTAGGGGCGAAACAACAATGTTGGATATCATTTTCAGCAACAAAATTATGCGAACAGGAGTCTATTTGCGCACTTGCACTTATCATTTTCCTCTATATGGCAGAATTGATTGAATAGATTTTTTTTTTTAAACTGAAATTCTTCCAGCCGAGTGCGCAAATAAAATCTGGAAGAATTTCAGATACACATACTACATTGTACATAATATTTTAATCCTTTCATCAACCTTATACAGAAGGGCAGAGTTTTGAAAGATTTTTTTCAAGCTATATCTTTCTTAATTTAACATTGTGCCTGATTTATTTAGAATATTTTAAGTTTGTGAGCAATATTGTATTAAAAACAAGCGTCTTGAAAAAATGAGAAGATAAATAAAAATATCTAGTCCTAAGATTTTCTGAGGGAATTATGTGTTACTGAATAAAATTATACGTTTTGACTTATTAATTGCAATAAGAAACCGAGTTAGTACAGCCTGTGCATTATAACTAAAGGTTTCTTTTAATTAGCGTCGGTGATGTGTGGCTGTTAATTTAAAAAATAATAATAGGTTTGTGTTGCGTGTTTTTCATTATAAAATACAGGTTAATTCAAAAATAATGTGATCAATTT
Organism: Cheiracanthium punctorium; assembly: GCA_038373885.1. Taxonomy (NCBI): domain Eukaryota; kingdom Metazoa; phylum Arthropoda; class Arachnida; order Araneae; family Cheiracanthiidae; genus Cheiracanthium; species Cheiracanthium punctorium. The sequence goes on from JAWZYV010012038.1 coordinate 57,220, forward strand.
CAGAGCATCATAAAATTTTATTGAATTAGTTATTTACACGAAATTTTCAATGTGGTTTCCTTTAGTATAATACACTTTACATAAACGTTTAGGCTAAGCCTAAAGAGCTTTTTCAAAAATTTTTGAGGTCATTTTCCCAACTTCTTCTTTGATTGCTTTTTTAAGCCCTTGAAGTGTTCTTATTTTACGTCTATTTAATTGTTTTTTAATTAACCAGATAAAAAATAATCTCAAGGACCACAGTCAGCGGATGATAGTAGCCATTTCTCAGGAGGAAAAAAAAATATTTTTTTTTATCTTTCAGCCATTTTATAGTTGATTTTGCTGTAGGACTTGGTGCAGAATCTTCGTGAAAAACCAAATTCCCTTGAGATTGAAGACATTTACTTTCTTTGCTTCAAAACTTTATTCTGACAGTATTTAGCATCAATTTTAGTGTTTGGTTCTACAAAAAAATGGTTTTGTTAAGCCCTTAGAAGACATTACCATCCATACCATAACACCTGACGGCCAACTTGCCATTTGCAAAACAGCTGCGTCTTTGCGACGCTATTCGCATGAAATATATTGTATCTTCGTTTTGCAAGTTGTGGATGACAGATGAAACAATGCTTCATCCGAAGCTATCCATGTTTTGTATCTATCTTTGCGTAACATTAAATACAGAGGCCAAGAACCTTTTTCTTCGTTTTTCTACAGTCTTTGCAGATATTTATTTGATGACAGACTAGCTTCTTCAACTTTTATAGCCAATTTCCTTTATCTGACGGCAAATTGTCGATTGCGATACCTGTAGTTTCTTTTCTAAAGTTCTTTGAGGCAGAGGATTTTCTACAACAATAAGTCTTTTCAGCATCTTTTCTTCTCTTTCAACAAGGACTTCCTTTCGTCCACACTTTCACCCTGGAGCTTTTGATTGCCAGCCAAATTTTATTTCTTTTCGAAGTTTAGATAGTTATCCATTAGAAAAATGCATTTTCTGATTTTTAAATGCTTTATTTATAACAGAATTTAAGCAACCATGTCTACCTTCAACCATGTCTACGATGTTGTCCTTCGAAAGCTTTAAAATTTGTTTCGGGTTTGAGGATCTAATTTCGGAGCCATGCTTTACTTCCACTAATAAAAATAGTTCTATTGGTAACTAAGCGCTTAATTTTTAAAACAAAAATGCTGGTAAAGCTATTAAAATTTACCATAAATAATTATACGCTTTTAAAATTTGTCACTCTAATTTTGAATCAACCTGTATGTATTAGTTGTATGCACCTACATATGAGCTGATAGAAAATCCGGGATAGACTGAAGTATTTCCTGTTTAGAGCAAGAAAATTTTACATAGAAATATTTTTTACTGTGGCCGTTTATTGGGATTTAAAAAGCATTCATTTAGTTTTCCTTTCAGCATCTTTCTTCGGATATATTTATTGTAGAATATAATATTATTGTACTAGCAGATATGGGCCTGGATAAAAAAAAATCTTATCTGGTTGAGATACTCGCCAGACTAAAACGGTACATAAGCATCTATATACAGAGATAATTTTTACAGAACATCTTTAAACATATATTTAAGGATATTTTTGTGAAATTTCTAATTAAATAATTTTTAGAATTAATAATTAGAATTTATTTTTAATTATAATTAATAATTAGAACATTATTTTTAATTGTAATTAATAATTATAATCTTGTTTTTAAATTTAAGATTAATTAATAATTAAATATTTCTAATTGCAATTAATAATTAGTATATTAATTAAATAATTATTCAGTTGACAAAACTCAACTGTGCCCCTCCCGAAACAAAATCCTGGCTACGCCAGTGGATTTATCCCCAATATATCATTTGAGATACAATGGAACAGTGGTCTCCACGGGCATCAAAAATTCCGAATTTACGCATCCTCATTGAGGATGTTTGGAACTCAATATCTTAAAGGAATTTACATCACTTATATAATAGACTCCATAACATAATTGCAGAGTGTGTCCCAGTTAACAAGGGTTCAATTTCGTACTAACAATTTTATGTGCTCTTTTTACATTCTTCATAGAAAATGTAACTGTATTTTGCCATACATTTTTGATCATTTTCTCGTCTGTGTTCCATCGTTATAAATTGTTATAAATTTGATTTATATAAAATATTTCTTTATTGATGTTTCTTTTTCATTTACCGGGGCTGTTATATTACAAATCAGCTAGAACATACACTGCAAAATATTTTGCACATAGTAATATTAATTTCTTAAAACACTTTTTACTTAAGAATATAAAAGAAAAGCCTGTGTAACCCATGACCAAAAAAAGAACAGTTGACTAAACAAATAAAATGCAGTAATAATCTGTAACCTCGATATCTCGAACCTTGATATGTCGAAAACCTAGATATCTCCTTGAAAACCTTGAATATTTTTTTTTATTTTATTTCACTTTTTTTTTCTTTTATCCCTTTGACTTCGAGGTAACAAATTTATACTGTATAAGTACTACGATAAATGTATTAAATCCAGTCACATACTATATACAATCCCCACTAAATTTGGTCAACGTGATAAATGATTGCATATTTATCACATTAATCGGTTATTTTACACAATCCCCAACACGTATTGGGAAATTTGATAGAGACATACTGAAATATGTCCAGTTTGCACTGCTGCTTGGCTACTATCATCACGTAAACCATTTCTACGCATAATCATAGCCCTCTCTGTTAGCGGATTTTCGAGGGGCTTCCCACTGATGTTGTTTAGCTTGGCAAAGGACCACGAACATCGCATTTTAGAGGATAAGTCTTTACAGCGGTTGTTGTTGTTGTTGTTGTTTTAGTATATTACCTAAAAAACCATTCCAGCCACCTGTGTCGGAGGTCCTTTGAAAGCCCATTACCAGAGGGGGATATGATTATGCCTAGCAATGTCCGATGCGATCAAAGAAGCCAAGCAGTAGTGCAAACAAGTAAATTTTGCTAAATATATGCATATTTCTCACATTTCCCAACAAGTTTAGGGGCTTGCATAAAATAACAAATAATGTGCAATCATTGGAGATCGTATATAATTACTTGAGAATTGTATACAGTCTATACCTTTAACACGTTTATCGTAGCACGCATATATAATTTACTACTTTATTTGTGGTATACTTTTAAGTTACAGATTCTTGAGATATATGTTAACTTCAAATCCAATTTCAAAATAATAATATAAATTGCAGTTTAAGTTGTAATGACGTCAATACTGCGGAAGTTTTTGTTGTTAACTGTCCGTTGTTAATTTCAGGTGTCGATGCTATGGTCATGCGAGTGACTGCATCTACATTCCGGACGATGTCACAGGTATAATGCGCTTGGTTTGTCGTTGCGAGCACCACACCATGGGACACGATTGTGACATGTGCCTACCGCTCTATAATCAGAGGCCATGGGCGCCTGCCACATCGTCCGAAGCCAACGAATGCTTACGTGAGTCCCATTTTCAAAGCACGTGCTTGTAGTGTTTAAAAAAAAAGACTTCGAACTTTTTCAAACCAATTAATCAACAACGGATCAAGGCCGTTCCAAGGAAACATGGGATGTGTTTTCTAAAAAATGTATCATCTAAATATATTTAAATACAGTTCTACAAACATGTAGCCCAAAAAAATTTCATTGTGGGACCAAAAGGAAAAAAAAAATAGAATTTTCCTCAAAAAGGCTTAATTAATGACATCCAATTTTTAAAAATCTAAATTTCAGGACAGGCCCTCGTGGACCACCCCTGGCTACCCCTACACCTGTGTAAGCTGTGTAAAATTTTGTCATTGTTGTAGCAATGAAATCAGAACGACAGAATTTCTGTAAAGCGCAGTCTTTAAATTATCTTCAAACTTGATTAATCATGTCAAACATTTGTATGCACCACAAGTCAAAAAACTCAAAACATAAAGGTTTAGTGTAAGCTTTAAGTTAGGTTTTCTTCAAGTTTGGCTGGGATACTTAACACAACCTTCAGAGTGAAATTTTCAGTGCTTGTCTTGGCAGATGCAGGTGTTTTAAACTTGCGGTATTTAGCAAGATTTAAAGTTTTCTTGAAAATTAAACTTGATCCCTTTAGTAATCAACTTTAGTTTTTCAAGCTTAAAATTGATTAGAAACAGCCTTAATTAACAAATTTGCAACTCCGCGTCAATTTTCAGTGAAAGTCAAACTAATCATAATTGTGCTACAAAATATACTTAACCATTTACACGCCAGTGTTCCCAATTAGGAATATCGAATTAAAAATTTATTAAAAAAGGAAATTTTATCAATATTGACTTGAAAAAATTAGCAGATAAAGTTAAAAGATGACTTGATTTTTTTAAATAGAATTTGCATTTCCATCATTATTCGAAAACTGGTTAAAAAAATCATGAAAATAGCCATTTTCATAAATTGGGAGAGGGTATGTTTTGATACACCCTTCCCCCCCCCCCTCCCTTCTTCAGTAGCCTAGCCAGAAATTTTTCATCGGGGGGGGATTACGACTACTGCAACTCACATATATGTATACGTGTGTTTGATAAGGGAGTGAAGAATATACATTTGTATGACAAAAATAAACCTCACGGAGGGGGGGGGGTTGTGGCCCCCCATCCCCCTCTTGGCTACGCCACTGCCCCCCTTTCAAACTTAAATCATATCTTTACTTAAATTTAAAAATAAATCTTTTATTAATTCTTAATATTTCACTTATTTAAACTACTATCCGTAAATTCAGTTTTTGAAAGAGTCAGAAACGGCCCATGCTCCCAATTGGGAAAACAGTGAAAATTGTATTTTTTTTTTTTTTAATTTCCCCATTTAAATGAGTAATATCGTCTAACTAATGCATTAGAAGACAAAATATGCAAAAAACTAATTTAAAATATGCTAGATCTCAATACGGCTTATAAAAGGTTAAGTACCAAAAAGTTCCTAAATAATATAAAATTGATGGCCACAAACTACCAGCTATTAAACATTAAAAAATTGACATATTGAGAATTTTTACAGATTTTGTAAATATTAATTTTTTCGTGAATGTGAAATAAATAATGATCATAACAGTTTCAATTTAAATAAGGTTCCAAAAAACAGCACTTGCGATTTATTTGCAAAGAAAGATCTTTTCTCTTCATGTATTAACTGAAGGTTTTTAGTTGATAAGTCTTTCTGTTTGCTATATCATATGGGTATTAAAATTGACAATATAATGTTACAAACAATATTGTTATAACATGCTTTTGAAGCGTTAAATTTTGACGACAGCTGGCTGTGCCCGCTCACAGCCAGCTGTCGTCAAAAAAGGGTCCCTAGATCTGTGGCACGCGATGAACGTTCCGATCGTCCGCCATCTTGCTGGTAGTTAAGTCGAGCGATGGCAACGGCTGCCCTTTTTTCAGCATTGGGAAAGAGTTGCGCCTCAAAGGGTTAAATGAAAAAAATCTTAAGCGACAATTATCAAACAATTCTAATATGCGTATAATTGTTTACAAATCCTACTGTAAATCCTTTTTTTCAGGACAACAGGGTTTTTATTAAAAACTGCGTATAAGCTGCATGTTAATTAAATTTTGTCCCTTCTTTCCAAAGGAAAGCTCACTATTGCCAATGTACACACAGACACGGAGCTACATTCGTGCACTCCTCCTTTTTCCTTTCAAAAGTTATTTTTAAATAAAGCCACGCGAGTAGTTTACTCTGTTTGATATTCTTTACGTGTACTTTTGTGTATTTGTTGGATCCCCAACATCCACACACACGCGCACACCTTTATAATTTTGAAAACTTTACACCAGGGCTTCATTTCTAATAAAAATTAAAAAAGTTTAGGAGCCCTAATGGGTTTACTTTAAATTAAAAACATTAACAACCTAACAATCTAACTACTAAACTACTAATATTATAAATGTCAATGTTTGTATGTATGTTTGTTACTCTTTCACGATGAAACGGTTTGACGGACTTGGCTGAAATTTCGACTAAAGACAGTTGAAGTCCTAGATTAACAAACAGGCTACTTTTTATCGCGCGAAAAAGACACCGTTCCTATAATATGCAAAATAACTGTCTTTTATCAAAAAAAGAATACAATTGAGCTTTTTTTTTTTTTACATAGCCGTCAGCAGATGACGCAAACTTATAGAATAAGCTGTTTTTATTAAATAAAATCACCTGAATAAGGTTTTCCTTCTGACGTGGCTTTATAAGCAGGTTTTGGGGAAAGCACACAAATCCGAAATACATGTTACACAAACAAACAAACAAACAAAAAAGTAAGTTTTTGAAACTTTCACTCAGTTCGAATCATGCATTTTTCTGCGTCTCTTTTTCCCCTTCTATTTCTAATGTATTACATCCAGAAAAAGGATGTTAGAAATATCAATTTTAATTTTGTTTAATCACATTCATGAATAATGATACACTTTCCAACTTAATGGAATAAGGAACGAAAATAGAGAAGACGGATGGATATGATACACTTTTAATATATAGCACTTTAGTGCGTATTTAAAATCTGAAAGTGTTTCCGAGTTTCTTACTTTTTTTTTTCTTTCCGTATTTTGATATTCTGAAAGAACGGCCAATATATCTAGAAGCTCTTCAGAATTAATATAGAACGAAAATAATTTGTACCTGTTTGTAGGTTTTTATCATTTAGCCCTAACTTATTTTTGTAACCAGGGGCGGCCCCACATGGTAAGCAAGGTAATCATTGCATCGGGAAGCCGGCTTGGAAGGGGCGTCATCTCGAACTCAAAAACTAAGTAGAGCATAAAAGGGGGCGTCTTTTTTAATTTAGCAGGGAGCGCTACTTACCCTAGGCCAGACCCTGTCTGTAACCATCTTAATTTTAAATGTCATTCAGAATCCGAGATATTTCAGTGCCAAGGAAGGCGGTGAGAAACACAAGATTTATTAAGATGGCGAACTAACTGGTCGCCCTAGGCGGCTAGTGTAATATAATTATTATCAACTAGCTGAAGTACCCGTCCTTGACGGGTTAGTGAATGCAAATTTCCAAAAAGCAAGAACTTTCGTCAGCATTGTAGGAGTACACAGAATGGATGTAGTATGTTGCCAAAGTAAAGAAAGCGAAGTTATAATTTTTATGCATTGTTAAAATATTACCGGTTAGAGAGTAACTAAGTAATATCCTTTCATTCGCTTTGGTCGTAATTATGTGATGTGCGAACGAATATTGACGCATATTGAAATAATTTTCGCAAAATCTCAAAATCTAATCAACATTTTTGAAAAATTTTGAAGGCTAGAATTTAAGTTGAGTGACAACCTATCCTGTCACCCAATTTCATACCATTCCCTGCAGTCTTTATTTCGTGATGCTGGAACAAAATTTCAGCATTTTAAAACGATTTTCGCAAAATCTCAAAATGTAAGCAAAATATTTTTTAAAATTTCAACGCCTATAAATTAAGATTGGCAACTACCTATCATATCACTCAATTTCGTATCATTCGTATTAGTCGTTATTACGTGAAGTTTGAAGAAATCATCATTGAACGTATTTTGAGAGAATTTTCACGAAATCTCAAAATCTAATAAAAATGTTTAAAAAATTGGACTCCTTTAGTTTATGTTGAGCAACCATATATCGTGTGACCCAATTTCATATCATTCGCTTTAGTCGCTATTATGTAATGCGGGAACAAAGATTCACTCAGTTTTAAACGATTTTCACAAAATCTCGAAATCTGATCGTTTTTTTTTTAATTAGATGCTTATAGTTTAAGGTGAGTGACCACCTATCATTTCACCAAATATCATTTTTTCACCTTTGCAGTTATTACGTGATGTGCGAACACAAATTTACGCAGTTGGAAATGATTTTCGCAAAATTTCAAAATCTAATTAAGATTTTTTTAAAATTCAACGACAATGTTTTAAGTTGAGGGACCACCTATCATGACACCCAATTTCATATCATTCGCTTCAGTCGTTTTTACGTGATGCTTGAACACAAATTTACGCAGTTTGAAAGGATTTTCGCAAAATCTCAAAATCCAATCAAGATTTTTTAAAAATTGGACGCCTATGTTTTAAGTTGAGTGCATAGGCGCCGACTTCATGGGGCTTGAAGGGGCTTCAGCCCCCCCAATATTTTTATTCAGGGGGCTGAGCCCCTTCAAAAATTTCAACTTTTTTGTGTCAAATCATATTTCTTCCTCCAAAACGGTTAAACTTAAGAATCCTAAAAATAGAGAATGTCTAGCTTCTGTCTCCCACTCCCCTTTTTCTCACAGGGATTCAGGAATTACGTTGGGCGCCTGTAATGCCGTAAGGCACGGATGTCAACCTTCTTTATCAAGAGCGCAAGCACAAACAAATGACCATCAGATAGCTGGGCAAAAAGAAACGAGTGTTTTCCCCTACAAGAACCCTTCAGATTTTACACCGTGACACAATTGATGATGGAATTGCTTTCTAGTAGGGAGAAGACTGCGCTTTTTTTTAGGAGGGTCGTTCTCATGTAATGTAATCTTTCTTTTTTAAATCAGTACAGCAAAAGCTTTCACTTTTGTTCTATTGTGAGATACAGACTCTTCTGTAGACGTCTGACCATAAGGGAGATTTTCCCATTGTGCAAAACTGCAAATGATTGTGACATTCCCATTTCCCAGCAGTATTAAGTTTCGATGCTGAAAATAAACCGTTTAATATGACTTAAAAACAATTCAAGGCAGAAAATTGATAGTCAAATTTAAGTTTGAAGATTTTAAATCATGAAGAACCTTGTGAGATAGATGAAAAATTGATGTTTAATACAGTTTCGGATATAGACAGTATTCATTTCTTTATACGCTTTATCAAAACTTTACTAATATCGAACGCTTAACGTTTCTGATTTAGCTACAGTTAAGAGCTAAATAAAAAATGATTTCATAAAAATCTTCGAGCAGCACAACTTCTGGATTATATTTTATAATTGCTTGCTCTTATCTTCTCTTTTTACATATAAAACTCTATCCCCCATCAAGGGCGTAATCAGAGTAGGGGGGGGGGGGAGGGCTACGCGGGCTGAGCACTACTTAGCTGTCTCCCAGCCCCCCCTACGATTTTCAAAAATTTTTGTTAGTTTACACATAAATACGAAAATTTAGAAACGAACATTTGAAAACCATGAAATCTTTAAGAAGACTCGTTGTTTTAGGCGAATTTCGGTTCATTATTTTGCTACTCTTGGCTGCATATGGTGCCAGTGGCGGTTCCAGAGGGGGGTCACAGTGGTCATGGGCCTAGATTAACCATCTCGCCAAGAAAGAAGGAAGAAAAAAAACGAGGGCCCAAGCCGAGCTTGGACAAGGCCCAAAATTCAGAGAGGCCTTGATCATGTGCATACATATCATATTGTGTTGCTGAAAGAGAATTCCTCTTTAGAAAACCATTAGTCTCTGACTAATTTACTTTATTTTATAACAACACTAAAGTATGCACACAATATTCTGACTATGTGCTCAGTCGTTGTTCCTTGGCAGAAAAATATGCAGCCGTTTTGTAAATATGTGCATTCATCCATATTCATCCATACATAGAGGGCAAAGGAAAGGGGAGTCACAGCGAACATGATTAACGTAAGGGTGAATGGGGTAGTTGCCTCGAACCCACAATGAAAGAAAACGATCAAAATCAAAAAATGGTTTTAGAAAAATGTGTGAATTGGGCGTGTGATACATATACTCGTATTCGACCCCCACCTCCACCCCACACTTGCAAATAGCCTCCCTCTTCTGTAAAAGCACTCTATGAAGCACCTATGTTTGTAAATTATTATTTATGGAATATCAAACTAGCGTAACTGCTACAAAACCATAAAAATTATAGAGGAGGAAGGAGGGGGCTTCATGGGGAAAGAGGGACTATACCTAAACAGGGCCGGATTACCCCTTAGGCTGAGTAGGCTTTCACCTGTGGGCTCCTACCATTTTAGAGGCCTGCGTTAAAATTTAGAAGGAAAAAATATTATCAAACATTATTAAAGCTATTTTAGTGTTAATATTTATACAGTATATGTATATGTAACTCTGAGAAAATAATTCTGATTCATTATTGACTTCGTACACAAGAAACACTTTTTGGCATTGCACACTTCTTAATTGAAATTTGAATGAATATGTGCTAGAAAGTTTGAAGCTGACTATTTAGCTTGAATTTTTATGTGCACATTTCAGTGATACCTTGCATTAGATGGATGTATATTTTGCAAATTCAATAAGGAGAACTTTTAGCACTATGTTTACACGAACGGGCTATGGTAATCATAAGAAGGCTTATAAACAAAATACCCTTCGTACCCCAGTCATCACAATCATATTTTACACAACTTTTTTCCGTTCTGAATAAAAATTAATTTTCGTATATTGTTGCACAAATATCATCAGAATAAATTTCAAATAACATAATGCGTTATGGTTTTAGTTTATAAAATGAATACTATGTATCCATTTAGCCAAAGCGTCTCTGACTTACCAATTGCTAGTGTGCTAGTTTAATTTGTTTTGATAATTGTTAAGGTAATCTGGAACAATTTTCCAAATAGAAGGGTGATTTAGAGTGCAGTGGAGTTTTTATATATGTTTTAAAAATAATATGGCGTAGACTATGATTTCGAATTAGATTTCATTCATTTTGTTTCCATTTTTCATACTATTGAGTATTCTTAAAAATTGTCTGTAAATATCTACAGAGTGATAATTTTGGCATTGTATATCTGTTTCTGTGTTATTCCACTTTTAAATTTAAAGCACGATTATATTTTATACAACTTTTCTCCGTACTGAATAAAAATAAATTTTCATATATTGTTGCACAAATATCATCAAAATATGTTTCAAATAGCATAATTCATTATGGTTTTAGTTTATAAAATGATTACTATGTGTGGTGAAGTGAAACAGCAGTAAAATATAATTTTGAGACGGTTCCCATGGGAAGACCACACAAGTGGACCGTAAATTAGAAGAGGCGCCAGGCAATGGACAGTCTGGACACTATAGCACAAAGAACTGTCAACGTTAAAATATTTATGGCCGAAAATATTTATGGCCGAAAATGATATGCAAATTTGGCGGGGTATATTCCCCGATGACCCACCTACATGTCTGGGATTCGACGAGAGGATGCATTAATTCCCCGATACGAACAAATCAGAAACTCCAGCCAATGATGTAAGAGGGGGCAAGAAAAAAGGAAACAGCCCCGTGAGAAAAGAAAAAAGACGACAGAACGAGTGTGCTAGAGAGAAGAAGCAGAAGAGAGTTTGGTAAAGGTGTGAACGGGCTTAAAAAATCAGTGTGTGCTTCGAATCAATATGATCAAGTTGTGTTCAAAAGAAACATGGAATCGGTGGCTTGATGATGGCTTAAGAGAAAGAAAGCGGTTCCAATAGTGCACGCGTCGATCGTGTCCTGTGTAAAGATGGCTACCTCATCATAATGGTGAATATCCCAAATAATTTATTTATTATTTGTGTTTCAAACCTTTTGTGGATACCCCTTATCCTCCAAAACCACATCTCCCCCAGACATATTTTTGAGTTTAAAATTATGTCAATATCGTCTTTTAATTAATATTAGTGGAATGACTAAGAATAAATGGAATTTATTTGCAATTCATAGAGTCTTTAGTTTTTTTAGTGTTTTGGTGTATGTCAATCATTTCTCATTTTTCAGCGTAATCCTAGGAGTACTTGCCAGGCAGGTTATGCGCGGCATAATACCACTGTACGATCATCTTAGGCTTTAGTTTTCATCAAATTTTAACCATAACAAAAATAATCCACCACACTATGTGTCCATTTTGCCAGGAGCGTCTCTGATTTGCCAATTGCTTATGTGCTGGTTTAATTTGTTTTCATAATTGTTAAGGTAATCTGGAACGGTTTTCCAAAAAGAAGTGTGATTTAAAGTGCAATGCAGATTTTATATGTCGATTTTTCTATGCCAAGTTCCACACGAAGCCCCCCCCCCGGCCTAGATCCCTCGCGCAGATAGTTGGCCATAACACCGCATTTCAACATTTCTTTTCATTTTTAATGTTATTGAAAGATTATATGAGTATTCTTAGTTTAATGTAAAATGAAAGTTTTCAGTATTAAAATGTTTATGAAGACCTAAAATAGTGTAGACTCTGAATTTTGATATATTCTCGCACTTGGATTTCTTTGTTAAATCATTTTTAAATGTTAACAAGGATGATATTATTGAAAAATTAATTTTTTTCCTGCTGTGAAAATACTATGAGAATGAATTTAAAAGTATATTTTATTTATTTATTTGTTTTTACAATTCAAATCACGGAAATCCGTTTAAAATGTATGTGTCGAAGAGAGGACTTGTAACTTTGTATGATGGTTTGTATATTTGTTTGATTTGTTTTAATACATGGAAAGGAGGTATTTATTATTGTTTATGTTTTTTTTTAAATGATTTTAAATGTAATCTGTAAAAAGTTGTCAAAAAATGTAATTTAAATGTGATCAGTTTTTCTGTCTTAAAGTAGTGCGACATTTAATTAAAGTCGATTCAATTTATGGGTATTTCATCATGTAGTAAAATAAAAAATACTTTTTTATATTAGTAAAAATTATCTCTGATGAATGTTTGCAAGTAAATAAAATAATCCAGATTTTAGTATTTCGTCGCGTTTGTACTTCTAGGGTATTTTGAAATATTAGCTGGAGTAATGTTTTGCAGAACAGTTTTCCACATTTGACTGCATGCATTTTCTTTCCTATGAAATTATCATTAAATACATTTCGAAAAAGATTTTACTTGTTTTGCTGTTATTAACTTAATTAAAATTCAGTTGTTCTTTCAGAAGGGAGATTTGCTTTCTCCATATGTGTACTGAAGACTGATTCGAGATCTTGAGTTCAAAAACTTAATTTAAAAAATGAGTTCAAAAAATTTTTGAAAAATTTATTAAATGGAATTCCTTTTATTTTCATGAAAGTGTTATGTTAAAAAAGCACATTTTGAAATCTCAATTCTAAAATTTCTGAACCCCTTAATTATACTGACGGAGAGAAGGATTTTGTGTCCCCCCGTCCACCTCCGTAAGGATACGAGCCCCCCCCCCCCAATAATTTTTACAAGTCGGCGCCCGTGGTTGAGTGACCACCTATCATGACACCCAATTTCATATCATTCGATTCAGTCGTTTTTACGTGATGCTTGAACACAAATTTACGCAGTTTGAAAGGATTTTCGCAAAATCTCAAAATCCAATCAAGATTTTTTAAAAATTCGACGCCTATGTTTTAAGTTGAGTGACCACCTATCATGACACCCAATTTCATATCATTCACTTCTGTCGTTTTTGCGTGATGCTTGAACACAAATTTACGCAGTTTGAAACGATTTTTGCAAAATCTGAACATCTAATCAAGATTTTTTAAAAATTCGACGCCTATGTTTTAAGTTGAGTGACCACCTATCATGACACCAAATTTCATATCATTCGATTCAGTCGTTTTTACGTGATGCTTAAACAAAAAAAGCGTCACGGACAGAATGACAGAATGACAGAATGACAGACAGACAAACTTTTTTTTGAGGGTCGCATCGGATTCCCGGGTGCTTGAAACGGATAGAAATCGCAAAATTTTCGAATTCCAAGAAATGTACAGACAAAAGTTTAATTTTATTTATATAGATAGAAACAGAAAAATGAATTCTTTTAAAATTTTTAATTTAATTCCCAAGTCCATTGAAAAAAAAAAATAGAAATGCAGGAACTGAGCTCCCATGAACACCCATGCAAATCGCGCCCTGCTTTACATTTGTAACGATGCGTATCATTAAAAAGTCAGCTTCAGTCTTTGAGCTATGAAAAAGCATCAACACCATAACCAAGACTGATCCAGTTTTCAGTTCTTGGTATTACTAAATCTTGTTCGCATATGTTATACATTTTGTTCGCATTTGCGAACTTTTATGCCGTTTCACCATTAGGTTTTTTTTTTTTTTTTTTTTTTCCCCTTCCGCCCTCACTTGGATATCAGACAGAATTTCGAAACTTCGCTTTGCCCACGCGAACAGGTTTTCTGAGCCATCCCGTCTCACTTTGAAGATATCGGTCTTCTCTCCTAGCTTTTTATTTCCTCGTTCGACACCGCAATACTAAGTATGGGCCTCCTGGCAGGAGAAGGCGGGAGGCGGCCTACATATATTTCTCTCTCCATCAAGACCGCTCGGCGGCGGACATTTTAATCGTACGTAAGTTGGGAGAGTTCCATCGGTAGTGCAATCGTGGGAGGAGAACGCGGGAGGGACAACATCCCCTTACCTTCTTATTTCAGCTTATGCTTCGCACCATTCTTGATTTTCAAATTCGTTCAAATTTTCATGTTTAGTAATACCCCGAACTTACGCGATGGGTGGGACCGAGCGATAGCTGCGTAAGTCAGGTAACATTCTCATATGCATATGTACCGACAAATTATTTTTATTTGGACTGGAGACTGAAAAAAAAAACATAATTTACAAAAAAAAAAGTTGAATAAAATGTCAGATGATATGTATAGCGAATTATATTATTAAAATCATAAACTGGAGTTATTTTGGTAGAAACAAAAGACGAATCGAGATTTGAAAATAACGTAACTGCAAGTTTGCGTAAGTCGAGGTATTACTATATTTAAAATTTTCATTTTGTAATTCTGTATCAAAAGGAGCTATTTGGACGACCTAAGTAGACTTTAAAACTTTCTTGTTACAATTCCTTTGTAAATGCTAAATAATATAAACATACCCTCAGAAATAGAACACACGTGTCATCTTGTCAAACGCACTCTTGTTCGAAGAAATGTCTTTCCAAATGGTTGAAAAAAAGAAAAAACCTCGGTTAGCAAGAAGTCCAGGACAAATTAAAAAGAGAAAAAAATATCAATTACTTTAGCAATAATATAAAAATATCAATATTAAATTTGCTGACGACGGTATACATAAAACATTATATTTTTCTGAATGCTCTGATGATCAAACTTACATTATTTTTCCAATCGGAAATTCGTTAATTACACCAAAGTAATTATAAACAGTTGATAAATAATTAAAACGAACGGTTTATCTGATTTTTTTTATTTGTTGCTTTTAACAATAATTACATCCATAGGCGTAGAGTTATATGGGCCCATGGGGCTCGAGCCCCCCCAATAAATTGTGAATAGGGGCTGAGCCCACCCAATAATTTATCACTAAATACAGAAAACTTTTTTATACTAACATAAAAAAAGTATTCACGCCATTTACAAACGTTTAAAAAAACCTTTACTTGTACTTTTAAAAATTTTCCTCTTTTGATTTCAATCATGATTTAGTATTCATTGTGACGCCACGTAACACACAATGTTACAATAAGCTGCCCTCGCCAGGCTCTGGTTCATTAAAATCAGATTATGCAATGTAAAGTATGAAATGAAGAAAAGTTCAGATGTGTCTAAAATGCACTATCTCATCGAATATTTTTTTTTTCCTCCTTTGGATTTTTTGCTTTGCTTCTATTTTTAACTTATAACATGGTAGGAAGATACTAACATGGATACTTACCTTACATTGGTATAGAATTCTATGGACTCATAGAGATCGAGTGCCTCCAATAATTTACACTTATATATAGTAAGTCATAGCTGCCAACTACTACGGAATATAACTAACCACTTTTTGTAAACAGGTATTTTTTAATTATTTTTTTCAAAATAGTAACCGGCTCGTTCGCGCATCACAAAAATGTTGTTATATTTTAAGCCGAAAAATCATGTAGAAAAAGTGGTTAATTATATTCCGTAGTAGTTGGCAACTATGAGTAAGTTATATGTACGTGAATCAGTGGCGTAGCCATAAATTTTTCATGGGGGGGGGTTATGACTTCTGCAACTCACATATATGTATACGGGTGTATGATAAGGGAGTGAAGAATATACATTTTGTATAGCAAAAAATTCCTTATGGGGGGAGGGTTATGACCCCCTAACCCCCTCCCCCTTTGGCTACGCCACTGACGTGAATATAAGTGGTTGAGGGGCCCGGCCCACCCAATAATTTTGAAAACTTTACGCTTATGATTACATCCACCTAGTTGCACATATTTAAATTAAATTCCTCAGAAATGAGACTCGCCCCTACTTTTTTTGCTGAGAATCACCGCCACGGACGGCACCCCCCCCCCCTTCTCGGCCTAGAGCCCTCGTGTAGCTAATCGGCCGTAACCCCGCAACAGAAACAACATTTTTTCTTAAAACTACGCCAATGAATTCCATTGAATAATTTCGTGGTAATGCGAGTTCCAGTACACTTCAACTGTTAAACTGTTAACTGACCGGGAAAAGTCGGGATAGCCGAGTTTGTTGGGAGATAACCGCACATAATGGGATGATCACAACACCGATCATCAGAGAATCTGTGTTGTACAGATAAAGGGAAATGTCTGTGTCGACATTTTTTGAATCTAAACTGAGAAAATTAGATTTAAAATAAATTGAACTATAAAGTGTTGATTTTTCTTTACAGATGGATAGATCGATAGATATAGATATATAGATATATGGAGAGAGAGAAAGAGAGATTAAGTTGAGACTCAGAAAAACCAAAACTCAACGAAAGATAAAGAAGTAAAAACACAAAAGAATCTATACAGCCATACATGTACGTACAGTAAAACATCAAAATTAAAAATACAAACGACAAACGGAAAAGATATTGGATCGCATTTATATAAACGCGATGTCGGCATTTAAATCATATAGGATACTGTATAGGATACTGTAATAAGGATACTGTATAGGATATTGTTCTTCATAAAAAGGGAATCATACAGTATATACTAATAACTTCTCACATTTTTTGAGTTGTGTTTTCTCGAAACTTACAACACGAAATTGGCTTACTCCCCGAAAATATTTTTGAGTATGAGCAAGCAATGACAATTACTGATTTCTCAATCTGTGTGGTTTGCAGGTCATCTTATGAATTATTAGGAAGTATCATTTTACCCTGCGAATTAGCTAATTTAAGCGTTGAACCCTAGAACATTTTCAAAGCAATACAACATGTTAACTTCACGGCTATTAAATACGGTTTAAAAATAATAATTTTTTTTTTTTTTTACTATGAATTTTGGAGTCTTTAGACTCGGTCCTACCAGGCCTAATAGGAAATCGGGTTTGCTGTCTGCAAAATGACCCCAGTTAATAGCCCTCATTGAATTGTAACATTCTGAATGGCCATCCTCAACTGAGGTGGGAAAAGAGCGATCATCCACTCAATTGTCGTCTGCTATTAGCGGGTAACTGATACGCGCTTCGTATAGCTTTTCTCTCGATATTGCCGATTTCCAACGCAATCTAAAGGTGCATTCCAATGTATTTTCCATTTGTATCACTTAGTCGTGGCGGATGTTTTTTCGGGATCGGCCATTTCCCAGATAAAGCGAGAGATCCCTGGAAAAACGAAACAGGTGTGAGCAAATTATGTTGACAGTTGTAGTTCAGTTTCTGTCTCCCAGGCGGCGCAGCTTCTCTCTGTCGCAAATCTGCTTCCTTTTATTTATGTCAGAAAAATACAGCACATTATGCAGCGCTAAGGAATAAATCTGAAAAAAAAAACTCCTTATTTATTTTAGGACTAATAGAAATAGATATTTTAGATTATTTTGTGTTAAAAAAAATGGTGCCAAATTATTTATATTTTATTATTTTGTTGTCGATTGTGTGTGTTTCTGCGGTAGAAATTAAGAGAAAAGACAGCAGACGGAAGTCCCGTATACGGCAAGATTTCGAATTCCCCTTGCATGGTAAGTGGAACTTTAACCAGTCTTTTAAGGAAACTGTATAATTATTTAGAAAAGACTTAAAACAAAGAAAAGAAGAATCTGAATTACTTTTATATTACTATATATAATCATTTACATTGTCCTTTTTTATCTTCGTGGGGGGGGGGGGGAGAGAGGGAGAGAGAGAGAGAGAGAGAGAGAGAGAGAGAGACTTTGTTTGTCTGAAATTTTAACAAATAATATTTTTGTTACTATTTTTGCTTTTGGTTGCTTGTTTCATAAGTTTTTTAACTTTTTTCTGTGAAGTTTAAATAGTAAATAACTTTATCCAATCCACCAACAGTTTTTCCCCAGCCTCCTTAAAAATGTAATGGGTTTACCACTTTTACCTTTACCACTTTTTCAAGCATTACTTCATGTTTAGTTAGTTCCCTTTCTGTACGTGTGTATCTCTCTTTAAGTATTTTAATTTATATCGAATTTTCTTTAAGTTATCTATAAACATATAGCCCATATGTTTGTATTGTTCGTTTTTAATTCAATGGTTTTTCCTCGCGTTATTTTCTACCTTTTAAAATTCTTTAAAAAATGTATTTTATGCTGACTTTTATTTCCAAATATATTTTTCTAAGATGTTTTTCTAGGCACCCGCTCTTTTTAAGATAAGATCCTGTTCCTTCATAATGGTCTTATGCAAGGGTTTTTTCTTTCTTTTTTTTTTTTTTTTTTTTTTTTCATCAACGTCGTTGTAAGTTTCAACATTGCTGCGATAGAAAACTGAGTGAGTTAAGTGCATTAATCGGGATTTTTTACGACAGTTGAAAACGTGACGTCATAAATTAAAAATTGCTTAATATTGCTGCACTCTCTCGAGAAATTTATTGCATATCAAAGTACATTCGCAATTTGCGCTATTCTAAATATCGCCCCGAGATTACATAGGTTGACATTTTTCAGAAGATTAAAATAGATAAACTATTTTCCTCTGCTGAACCATAGAGGATTTAAATATTTAAACTGAGCATTCCGCTTAAATCGTTTTATTTTTAGCTATTATCTTTTAAATGTTTTAGTAATGAAACGTTGAATTATGAATTTAAAGATAGCAGATTTGCCACAATAATATAGATTAAAGCAGAATATACCGAGTTAATAAATATTTCGTATACAATAAATGAAAAGTATTTGTTATATTTTTTTCATTTTTCAAAGGGTTGCCTTGCAATTAACAAAGCAGTAAGTAATTCTAATTAATATATCCCAAAGTAGTTTCAACAAAAGGGACTACCTGAACTTTTCTTTTTCTTTGTCTTAATTCCCTAGCAGTGTAAATTTTAATTTATATCTCACTAGCTGAAGTACCCGTCCTTGACGGGTTAGTGAATGCAAATTTCCAAAAAGCAAGAACTTTCGTCAGCATTGTAGGAGTACACAGAATGGATGGAGTATGTTGCCAAAGTAAAGAAAGCGTAAGTAACAATAATCATTTGTTACTTAGAAGACGACCAACTTTTCAATAGTGGTTGAGCGTTAAAACATTCGTTTCAAATATTATGAAGGCTGTCATAGGGTTCAAGAAACCAATAAGAATCGGAAAATAAAAAGTAACGTGACTGTCATGGCTGGCTTCGCGTATTGGAGTTTTGGCCGCGAATATTTGAAAATCCGCTTGTGTGCGTCGTTTTCAAGTCTGCCTCTAATATTTTGTGTTTTTGTTTTTAAATTTCAATTTGCGTTAAGTCTTTCTTCGCTTTATTTTTTATATAAACAAAACATTATAGCCAAGGCCGTAGCCAAGGGGGGTTTGGGGGGTTAAACCCCCCCCCCGAAATTTTCAGTCACATAACTTACTGTTCGTAGAAAAAAAATTATACCTTGTATCGCCAATTACGATTATTGCACTTCAGTTCATTCAAACTGCATGTAATTTTTTACTTGTGTTTCTCTGAGGATCGCAAAGTGATAAGTTTCACTTAAATATGCTACTCTTTTCTCTGTACGTTATATGCATACCTGTCTTCTGAGTATGGCCAAAAGGAAATGCAATTTCCGTGGCACTTGCAAGCAGAATTTCTCATTCTCATCAAATAATTTTTTAAATAAACAGTGTTTAATGTATCATAGTAGTAGGAATTTGTGAAGGTGGTAGCAAAAATGTGCCCTAAGTACACTATGTACGGCTGCTTTATTTACACAATTTTACACAGTATTTACATTTCCCATAATTAGAATGCAGTATGATCGGAGCAAAAGCTCACATTCGTCTCAATGTTTCTCCACATTGGTTCTCTCTCTTCTTCTTTCACCCCCTCCCCTTACACGTAGAGAGAGACAAAAAAGAAATATCGTAAATAAAAAAAATTCTCTTTCCACAAAAAATAGTGAGTCATCTCTCGATTCCATCGGAGATCGAAATACGAAACAGTTTCACAGTATCGTGTTTATGACCTCTATAAATAAAAAAGTCAGAGTGATAAGTTTGTGATTTTTGGAGTTTCGGACATGTAGGCTCCAGTCTCGACCCATGTGGACCGGGAGGGAGATCCTACGTTGCATTATTCACGTAACCAGTCCGCTACTCCTTAGAATAAAAAGAGAGTGGCACTGCGGACAGCAGGAGTGAAAAAAAAAAAAAAAAAAAAAAAAAAACATCCGCTGCCTGGCTAGTGTCGCCCCTCTCGAGTCAGCGCCCTAGGCAGTCGCCTAGTTTTCCTATATGGTCCAGCCGGCCCTGCTCTGTCACACAGTGCTTGTCATTCTTTAAAGGCTGCACTGACACAGAGGTTCGCTACGCCGATAGGATATTGTTTACATAGCACTGTTTCAATTTGGATGCATTATTTTCGCGTTTTAAATAAAAATGAAAAAACACAAAGCTGGAGATCATACTTTGTTTAATTTTAATTTCAGTGTGCTGAAAAAAGTACCATATTAAAACATAAAACTTGAACCCCCCCCCCCGAAAAATTTTCCTGGCTACGGCCTTGATTATAGCAATTCTAAATGCAGCTTTTTTTTTTTTTTTTTTTTTTTTGAGGGGAAAGTAAATTATTCATCATCATCATCGTTATCATTATTATTATTATTATTGTTATATCCGATTGCATTTATGGGGGGAAATGATGCACTCTGCAGTATTCAAAAATACATGAGAAGAAGATCCTGAATGTTAACGGCGCTTAAATACAACTCTAAGGAACTGGGAAAGGATCTTCCAGCCCCACATATTTAACATTCCCGTTTGCCACACTTACATGGTGGTCGTAGTCATTGCTCATTTCATCCTGGAATTTGACTTTGATCTTCAGTCTTGTCTGGCACTCTGCTAAAACTTATTACTGCCCCAACCAACTAGTGTCGGGAAGAGAAGACGCAACCTACATCGTAAGATGACGCTTTATTTTATAACAGAAAACTGACATCATAGCTATATTGGACTGCTTTAAAGATAAAGGTGGATCGGATATCCGTATCCGTGTTCACGAATAGTCGAAGAAACCCGTATCCATATCCGTATCCGTATCTGTCCGAGCAAAAAGATATTATCCGGATCCGTCAGAGCGAAAATAAATTATCCGTATCCTTCTTTTTTTTAGATCTTCCACGCATCTCTAAGACAAAGAAAAAAAATATAATTACTCTGTTATTAATTTTTTAATTAAATATAATTTAATGTTTAACAATAATTTGATGTTTATTATTTTAAAGTGAACCTTTTTGCTTAGCACAAAAACTCCTCGTTTAAATTAGTATAGTAATGTTAAGCTATTAGCGTATGTTTACTACTGGCGTAAATTAATAAGCTTTTTGAATATTTCTACGTGGTGGGTTTCATCTTTCCCCACACATACACCACTAAAGGGCTCAATCTGTTATTCTAGCTATAGAAAGTGTAATTTTCCTATAGAAATCTAAAATCTTTCTAAGAAGGGCTTACCCCTTCCTAGTTACGCCAAAGGTATTTGCACATAATTATTAATAAATTTTAATGTTACAGTACAAGAACACTATCATGTTTCGATAAATAACTTTTTCTGAAAGTTTGTTCCTTGAAAGAGGTTATCGTTTATTTCAGTGCAGCTTGTGAAGAAACATTCTAAAAATTTTCAAGTGTCTGACATAGATAGCCGTATTTATGTACCAAAATTAGATGATTTTTCGGATTATTGTCTTAATGATGGTTCTGTAGATTTAAAAACATATTTGGTTTCGATTTTGGACTCGTAAGTTAATGAAAAAAAAAATCCAATTAAGATTTATAAAAATGTAAGTTTAGCCACTAAAATATTTTTTTAACCCCTGCATTACACAGAATCTGAAAGTTATATTTGTCTAAGAATATTTCATACATTGTGCATGAAATTATCACTTCAGTGTGATGTATTCTTCAAAATAATTTCCAAACAAAAAACATCCGTGTCCGTATCCGCGGATATAAAAACAAGTTATACTTTTTACAGCTCCGTATCCGCTGATCTTTTTAATGACCCGGCCCACCTCTGTGTAAAACTACTAAGGTCAGTCTCGGAGGTTCTCTAGAACTTGAGCGTGTGTTTCGCTATTCCACATGTTTAGATTACACAGAAAACGGATTAATTATCGACTTTGAAATTGTTTTTCATCAACCTACCAGCCCAGCCTTCGGTTGGACGCCTCCACTGATCTAATATGCATAGTATTCGACGCGTAAACATAGTCTTTAAACAATTTGAAATCGAACTCCCGTCTTTAGCTTTCTAGCCAGCCAGACTTCTACCAACATACACCAATCGGGCTATCTCATCCCCAAGATGACATTTTACATTTTATAGCCTAAGACATATCATTTTTCAATCCCTCAGACTAGCTACACTAGACTGCTTTGAAGCTAGTGTGATATAAATTTTGTATTCATGAAAATAATATTTTGATTAGCTTGGCATTGGTACTGTAACAAAAAAACTGATGTGTCCAACATATGACTTCCTTGCACGTCTATTAGATCAAAAATATTTTCGACGCACTTCCTCTAAACTTATTTGTTTGAGAGATAAAATATCAATAATAGTAAGGTTTAGCGATTTCTAGCCAAATATTTCGATATCGCCAAGCTGAGTTCAATTTGAAAGATTTCCTTCTGACACTTTATTTGGCGATATTTCACCAAAAGCCGACAAACTCGAGATAGTCTGCGAGATTTTGGGGATAGCCAAAGTAGTCATTGACCACGGACTTTCAATGAATTGAATGCATCCATACACCTCAATGTATTTAAAGTCATTTCGCTCACCCTGTAAGTAAATTCTCAGTCGATTGCTGTCAAAAAAGATATTGAAAACAGTTAGATATTACAATAGTTCTAAATACAAAAGTTCAAAATTCTACGGGTTAAAGTTTTAGAGTTTTACAAAATACTAAATAATTTTTGGCGCGAAATTTGGCGATATTTCGGCGAAACTCGTCAATGTCGACGACATTTGGCTAGATTTTAAGCATGAACCAAACAATGACAGATTATCACCAAATTTGGCGATATTTCGCCAAAACTCGCCAAGAACGATGACAAATGGCGATACTTTGGGCATGGACCAAATGACTGACTATCGCCAAGTTTGGGCGATATTTCACAAAAACTCGCCAAGGTCGAGGACAGACGGCGAGATTTTGGGCATGTACCAAACAATGACTGTCTACAGTTGTATTATATTGAAGATGTCCATAGACATTAAAGTACTGAAATTCTTTTCGGTGGTCCTGTAAATAAACTATCCAGTAGATTGGAACCAAAAATCGAGATGCACAACTAGATGTTACAACAATCTTATATATGAAATTTCATAATAGTTTTTGAGATTTGAGAGTTAAATATGCACACACGTACACCAAAAGTCGCCAAGCTTGGCGACTTTTGGCATAGTTCTTGAGGGAGGCACGTGACCGTGGTCGGACCATTACCTAACTTATGTGGTAGGACGGTATTGTGCTTGAAATGGATGAATGCCCCTAAAATTTCCATTTACCGTAATGTATTGGAAATCTTTTGAGTGTTCCTGTAGCAGAGCTGTAAATGATAAAGACACTCAGAACTCAGGAGAAATTCATTTTCTAATTCTTTACAGCATATATCACTTCTGAGTCGTTTCAAATAGCCCAATACCTCTAAAAAACGCTTTGATGAATTTCGGCCCATAGAGCGTAATGTATTTCAAATTTTTAGGCGGTTCTGTAGATAAACTATCCAGTCGAATGGAACCGAAAGGGGAGTTGCACAACTAGATGTTACAACAATCCTAAATATAAAGTTTCAACATTCTGCGCCTAATAGTTTTTGAGATATGGGAGTTCAATGAATTTCGGCCCATAGAGCGTAATGTATTTCGAATCTTTTGGGCGGTCCTGTAGATAAACTATTCATTCGATTGCGACCAAAAGGGGAGGTGCACAACTAGATCATATAACATTCCTAAATATCAAATCTCAACATTCTACGACCAATAGTTTTTGAGATATGCGAGTTATATACATACATACGTACGTACGTACAGACGGCATGGAAAAACTGACCACAATAGACTCGCCGCTGGTCAAAATGAGTTACAGACGCGTTAATATGATCGTGCATGCTAGCCTACGATGAGATGCATCGAAAAAATTCTTAAAATTAAATTTAGAGGTAGTCAAAATCGGTTTTTTTGTCGAAATTTGGCCCCCAAAATTTTTCGGGATCACATTACTTCCGTATACTGCGATAAGTAAAAAAAGTCTGGAGTGACTCCACTCGACTTTCCGAACACTTACGATTAAGATCATTACCAAGCATTTAAATAAATTTTAATCGATGAATAATTCAAACATATATACCAAAATGAAACTCAATCGAATGCACCGTATAAACGCTTGCGCACTTTCAAGAATTTCTCCCCATATGCCATTATGCCATAATATAAAAGAAATTTTTGTCGTAGCCCTGTAGAAAAACTATAAGTCTTATACACACCAAAATCAATACCGGTCTTAAGATGGTGATTTATAACATATATACCCAATTTGAGCTCAATCGAAGGTACCATTTAAACGCTAGCGCACTTTAAAGAATTTCCCCCATAGGCCAGAATGTAAAAGAAATCTTTGTAGTAGCCCTGTAGAAGAACTATAAGTCCTACACACACCAAAATCAATACCGGTCTTAGGATGGTGGTTTATAACATACATACCCAATTTGAGCTCAATCGAATGTATCGTTTAAACGCTAGCGCACTTTCAAGAATTTCCCGCGATAGGCCATAATGTAAAATAAATCTTTGTCGTAGCCCTGTACAAAAACTATAAGTCCTATACACATCCAAATAAATATCGGTCTTAAGATAGCGGTTTATAACATATATACCCAATTTGAGCTCAATCGAATGCACCGTTTAAACGCTAGCGCACTTTCAAGAATTTCCCCCCCCATAGGCGATAATGTAAGAGTAATTTTTGTCGTAGCCATGTAGAAAAACTATAAGTCCTATACATACCAAAATCAATACCGGTCTTGCGACGGTGGTTTATAACATATATACCCAATTTGAGCTCAATCGAATGTATCGTTTAAACGCTAGCACACTTTCAAGAAATTCCCCCCATAGGCCATAATGTAAAAGAAATCTTTGTCGTAGCCCTGTAGAAAAACTGTAAGTCCTATACACACCAAAATCAATACCGGTCTTGCGACGGTGGTTTATGAGATATATATCCAATTTGAGCTCAATCGAATGCTCCGTTCAGGAGCTATCGTGTTCACTCACATACACACAAACACACATACACACACATACACACATACATACATACATCTCGTAAAAATAGCATAAATGGATTCAGAAGCCCTCAAAACGTGTAAAAACACGAAAATCTCGAAGTCGAATTTTTTCATGATTACAATACTTTCCTTACATGGTACGTGTTCGGAAAGTAACTAGTTATCTCAAATTTCAGTACCTATTTTGGTTTTACTTCAATCCAGAGTCAGACTAACATTGATGGGAGCCAGGGGTGATCCTAAAATTTTTTGGGCCTCTGTTTTAGATTAATTTTTTTTTAACAAAATTATACTTTCTAAGCAAATATTGACAAACCTATTATATATATTAACTTTTTTTTTAAATGTCCATTGCTGGGCCGTGGTAGCCCAGTGGTTAAGGCGTTGAACTCGTAACCGGAAGGTTGTGGGTTTGATACCGGCGTACCACTAAAGACCACCGTGTACATGCGGTGTACGTGCACGTTAAATCCGTGGTTCCGAAAGTCCTCTCGGCGGTCGCTAGCAGTTTCCGAGGGGTGCCAATATTCAGAAGTCCCCCACATTCTGATGAGGTTCAAAATTATGGCGGGAAATTCCGGGAAGGACGTACATGTAGCTGTAAGCGACACATTCAGTGACGCGAGCTGTCCTCTCCTGGCAAATAAATAAATAAATGTCCCTTGCTCTACACTGTTCTCCTCTTAAAAAAGCGTTTTAAAGTTTAACTGAATCATTAAGAGTCTGCTTTATTAGCTCATATAATGCTTTAAAAACTAAAAATATGAAAGATGAATAAGGCCCAACACGGCCGCGTGCATAAGACACTGAACATTACTGACGGCTAAAGTGTGAAAGTCCCTCGTTCAGACCTAACACGCGGCTGTCGATCTAACGGTCTGGAGTTTTAGAACCCCTTAAAATGTCAAATTTGGCGGTATTTAGCCCAAAAGTTGCCAAGCTTGGGGATATTTCGGACATTTGGCACGATTTTACTAATGAAGCCTGTAATGGTTGCTTTCCTGCATTGGTATTACTTAATTGCATTTCCACTATTACGTAAAGTTAGCAATTGATCGGGATTTTTCCGGAGGTGGAATCTAGTTTAAAGTTCCAGCAAAGTCGATGGAAGGTATAAAAAGAGCAGGAAGGTATATAGAGGTATAAAAAGCTGCATCAGTGAGGCTTTGTATTGTATGCTGCATTCGATCTATCGCTTGTTTTTGAAAGCTGCTTGTGAATTTTTTATTGTTGCTTCCTGAGGAATTGCTGATGATTTTTCTCGAGAGAGTTTCCTCTAAATTTTAGACTGTGAAACGATTTTATCGTCTGAGAAATACAGCATCTGAGAAAGCTTCTGTATTAAGCTGATTGTTGTAAAACAAGTTACTGACTTTTAATTCCAGAGTGCTTCTGCCGTAAATACTGAGATTACCTGATGGCAGACCATTGTCGTTGCCATGCTGTTTATAGTATCGATTGCGTGGTATTGGGTGCTAAGGGATTACGGCTAACTCGTGGAATCTAGGCCAAAGAATGTCGTGCCCTTCTTGGGAGTCTTTCTAAGGGGTCCTAAGCTGTATTTACGCTAAGTTTCAGAGAAAACCACGGAAATCTCTGAACGGTTTGATCGACGGACGTGAGCTGGTTTTGAACCAGGCACTTTCCGTCTCCCAGTTCTGAGCGCTATGCGCTCAGCCACTGGTGGTGCGGTATCGATTGCCGCAATGTTTTAATGTCATTTTTGAAGGTATTCGTTTCCAGAATCGCAAAATCAGAAGAATTATCAGCCATACTTGGTAAGGTATTGGATTGTTTTCGAGGCCAGCGTTTTGTCTTGGAAAAGCCTATCTTGATATGGGATTTTTATGTTCAAGGATGGATTGATCGTGTCTGTCCAAAGTTTATTTTAAATTTGATCAATCGCAATCACGAGGTGAGAAAAGAGGTCAACTAAGCTGCTACCCAAACCGTATCGTACCGTTGAGATTGGGAAGGGCTGTTCCGCAGTTGTGGATAACTCAGAGTCCTTTTGCATTTCGCGGCCAAGCTCTGAGTTGGTTAATACCATACACGGAACCGAGATAATGGATGCGCCGACGTTGAGAAATTTGCCTAGCTACTTTTCTCAAAACCAGTACTATAGGGGTACACCTGAGGGCAACAGTGGCAAAACGAAGGTCTGCATTTAAAATCCCTTTTAACATGCTTTGTCCTAGGGCCGAAAGGATCGATATTATCACGGAAGACCTCCCCTTCCAGTGTAAAGATCTCTCCACGGAAATAATCCAAAGCAGCTTTCGGGACTTTATCTTGACAAAGTATCCGAAATGGTAACTGGTCGCTACGACGCTTCGAAAGACGAGCGATACTTTTTTTTGAGAGTCTAATATGTGTATGTATGTCAGACTGTGACTTGCAATTTACCTAGATGATAGCATATGTGTGGTCAATCAGTTTTATTATTTTCCATTTCTATTTCAATTGATTAACTGAGTTCATTTTGCAGTGAATGAACTCAACATTGTTTTTCTACTGTATTTGCATGTCTAAACTGAATAATAAATAGTTTTTTTTTTTCGCAATATATTCATGTTATTCTTATTTCATTGTTTCTACCTTATATATTCTTTGTGATGTTATTTAAAAAATTCAAATTTTGTGATGCTGAGACTGCAAGCTAATGATTTTTCAAGTATTTAGAAACTTAATTTTACTGGTTTAATGTTGTTCTGACTCCTAGATTGAACAAAACAAGGTATTTTAGATGCAATTCCTGATACTAGTTCAAAGTTACCCCAAATGGCAGGGTAATTTTGCACCAGGTAAATTATGTATTATTTTTTAGTTTTATCACCAAAATTTACTTATTTTCGTGAATTAAGTTAAAATTTAAGGGTTCTTCTACCATTTTAAATCATTTCATAAGAAAATATTATCAAAACATAAGGGGAGCAAGTGAAAATACAGAAAATGTGGATCAAAGTTACCCTGAATGACAGTAATAGTGTTTTCATTTTTTTCTCTGGTAGAAATAGTAGATTTGTTTGGATAATATGGATTAAAGCACAGTATACCACGTTAATAACTATTTCGTGAAATTAAAAGTGTTATATTCATTATTTTTCAACGATGGTCTTACTGACTAATCCATAATCCTACATCGCGTAATATGACCCGCGGTAGTTTCAACAAAAGGACTACTGGAACTTTTTGACATTTTGTTTTCGCATAGATAGTTACGATTATATTTTAGTAAAATATTCGTTTCCTAACGTGCGAAGAACGGGCACGCAGCTAGTATCTTATAAAATCCGAGAATAAACAAAGTTTGTAGCGGAATGTCTGGCTGGCTAGTTTTGTATGTGGGTAGGTGTGTACCCTCCGATCTTATGCGTGCGCCTTTCGATTGCATAGCCTAGACGGGTGGTCGCAGTCCTACGTAATTTTGTATACGGCTTCACTGGGACATGTCCTAACATACCTCGGAGAGATTTTTTTGAAATTCGAACTAGAAAATGTTTCATTTATTTTTTATGCGATTTTTGGCATTTTTTCTCGCTTAATACGTAATAACGCCGGTAATCACACTCGCAGTAAAACGATATTTGCATCATCGAATAGTCTTTCGTCTCCGTCTTTAGAGGAGAAAATTTTCTTTTGAAAACAGTTTGTTCGGACTGTGTAAGATAATTTGCAGATTTTTGGGGATTTTTCTAATAAAATTTTGACGATGATTTTCGTAAAATATTTTTAAAACTGTTGCATCTTGAATTCTATTCGTCATAACTTTTTCACTTTCATATTTTGTCAAATGACGGGCATGCATTTCGCTCTCTATTAAAAGGAAAACCAGAGGAAAATATAAATTAGGAGAATTTTTAAGATTTTTTAAATAAAGAAGAATTTTTAATTCAATAGCAGCTGCTTAAAAATTTCGCTATCATATCTTGCGGTTTGGTTGCCTTGGAAATAGTAACAATGAAAAGAATTGCCCGTTGAAGAAAAAAAATATTTAAACAAAACTGCCAAGTTTTCGTAAGTAGAGACGCAAAGGGTGGAAAAAAACCGGTTTATTCCAGGGAATAAACCGGGTTTTTTGGGAAGGAAAATTTAAAAAGTCCCGGGAGTTTTCAAAAAAAATAAAAAATTATCTATTCCAGTGGAAGAACGGTGTATTTAAGCATGGGAAATAAGAGCTGTTATGGTTTCTAGATTTATAAATTATAGAAGAAAAATATCAACAAATAAAAACTACTACTATAAATTTTACAGCTTTTAATACGTCAAAATACAGGTATAAATCAGAAAGAAAACTGCAGATTTTACTATCTGTTTACTGTAATAATATTTTAAAAACAAAACCGTAATCACACAAAAATAGACTAGTAATTAAAAACTAGAATTAAATATTCTAATCTGAATTTACTGCAGTTAAATGTTCAGTGTCTTTTGATAAATAAAACAAGATAGAATTCCTGACCCAGATAAATATGAACAATAATAAAAATTATTTTCAAGATGAACCATATTAAGCCTGGAATTTTATACAGTAAGCTAAGCTTTTACCATCTTAATACTAAAGCTTAAATCCAGAAAATAATGAATGAAAACTAACGTAATGCAATTTGACACCCTAATACTAGAATAAGAGTTCAAAGTTTAAAACTCTAAACATATATAAATTATTTTAAACACAACAAAATTTTCAAACAAAATGTAACAGAATGCAATTTTATAATCCAATACAAAAGTTCTATGTGTACATTTTAATTATCTTCTCTGATCAAGAAAAAAAAAAATATTTTCTTACTATGTCTTTTTACTATTAAATTTAGTTACAGGCATCGTGTTCAAAGAATATCTGGCACTCAACTTATTTTTAATTATACTACTCGTATCCATCTAACTACCTACACAATTCTCACAGCCTCACAGCAAATTTTCCGCCCGGGTCGCCCCCCCCTGAGGCCACGCCACTGCAAACACCCCCCCCACACACACACACTTCCGACACCCGTAACATTTTGTTTCTGATTGAAATGTAAACGTATCATTTCACGAATCTTTGAAAAGCGAAAGTACTACAAAATTAGTCTTTTTTAATATTTCAAAATTAAAATCGGCCTAAAAATTGGATTGTTTCGTATCTTAAAAATTCCCCGACGAATGAATCAGGAGTCCCCGAAGGGGGAGGGGGCACCGGCTCCCCGACAGGGGGCACCTGCCCCCGTGGACCCCCTGCTGGCGTCTAATTTGATTATTAGAATAATTCGTGAAAACACAGAAAGATTAAAATTTACAATTAGCATGGTTATACTAAACCCAAAACCTATTAATACGAACCAGTGGCCTAGCCAGAATTTTTTCATGGGTGTGTCACGACTACTGCAACTCACATTTGTGTATACGTGCGTGTGATAAGGAAGCGAAGAATATGCATTTTGTATGTCAAAAACTTCCTCATTGGGTGGGGGTTGTGATCCCCATATCCCCCCCTTGGCTACGCCACTGATACGAACATGCGTATACAGGGAAGCATAGGGAGAATACTGTATTAATATATTAAAATATGCAGTAGTTACGAAAAATAAGTCTCTATAAAGTATTACAGCCTTTTGAAGATTCAAATAAAACATAAATTAATATATTTATTAATTATTAATTTATACATGTAGAAGAAGTGCCTAAAAAAGCATTAACCAACTACTAATTACTTAAATATTTTTTTCACTATGAGCATGGATTAAAAGACGTTTCAAAATGTTTATAGATAAATATACATACTGTTTAAACAAAAAATAAAAAACAATTTTAAAAATCAAGCATTTTTGACAGTTTTAATGCCTATTTAATTGGATGGACTGTCCCTTTAAATCGCTCTGAGGCGGTCATAACACTAGCGTCACGGCGGAAAAAAATGCCAACTACCGCGCATTCGGGTTTTTCGCCCCGTTCGGATAGCCGTGAGAATCGGAGTAAACATGGTTCTGTGGTTGTGTAGGTTTAAATATTGCCTTTCGGAACACGAGACGCTGGGCAGGCCGGATTAAAGTGCTCTCTGGCGATTTGGCGTGCAGTCAGACTCCTTTGGCAAGAGTCGTTTCTCCCGCTGTTATACACTCCACGCTAGGGGTTGCCGCCCGCACCGCAAGTTGATCCGCGAAAAACAATAGAGTTAGAAATTCCACGTTCTTTTCCTAATATTTTTTTATTACTTTCCGAACATGTACCATGTAAGGAAAGTATTGTAATCATGAAAAAATTCGAATTCGAGATTTTGGTGTATTGACACGTTTTGAGGTCTTCTGAATTCATTTATGCTATTTTTACGAGATGTATGTATGTATGTGTGTGTGTGTGTGTGTGTGTGTTTGTGTGTATGTGAGTGAACACGATAGCTCCTGAACAGGGCACGCGATTGAGCTCAAATTGGGTATATATGTTATAAACCACCGTCGCAAGACCGGTATTGATTTTGGTGTGTATAGGACTTACAGTTTTTCTACAGGGCTACGACAAAGATTTCTTTTACATTATGGCCTATGGAGGAAAATTCTGGAAAGTGCGCTATCGTTTAAGCGGTACATTCGATTGAGCTCAAATTTGGTATACATGTTATAAACCACCGTCGCAAGACCTGTATTGATTTTGATGTGTATAGGACTTACAGTTTTTCTACAGGGATAAAATAAAGATTTCTTTTACATTATGGCCTATGGGGAGAAATTCTTGAAAGTGCGCTAGCGTTTAAACGGTACATTCGATCGAGCTTCAATTTGGTATATATGTTTGAATTATTCATCGATTAAAATTTATTTAAATGCTTGGTAATGATCTCCAGATTTTTTTATTTGTTGATTAATTGTTCTAAATATATATTTTAATGCATTTAAAATTGCAGTCTAAAATTACAAATCTAAAATTTTTATTCATATTTAAATGCATGCATTTAAATATGAATAAAAAATTTTAGATTTGAAGGTAATATGTTACGGAAATAAAAAAGAAACAGTGGGCAGTTAAAAAGCAATCATCATTTAGCTTTTGTATGAAATTTACATACGATTGAGAAAACCCTTCTTTATTAAATGTTTAGTCCGGGGTTTTAGCAATTAATAGATATGGATTATAGATGCAGATAAACTCTTCGGGTTTAAACCTATATGTTCCCATGGATGCAGATTGAAGCGAAGACGAAAATTGCATTACTGATTCTTGTAGGATACTGAAAGATTAATATGAGCTAGCAATAATGTGTGTAACAACAAAGAATAATAACCGCTCGTCCTTGTAACGGTAAGAAAGTAAATGTTAAACTTTGTGTAAAGTTCATTTACATATAATCTATATTTATAAAATGCTAAATTCTTTTAATCAAGCACAAACTACTAATTCAATGAAAGAAAAAACTAATTCGCATTCAAGAACGATTTTTTAAGACTTTCTTTGGACCATTTTGTTTCAGTGAAAAATTAATAAGGTAAATAGCTAAAAACTTAAAATTAAATGAGAAAGCAAATTCTAGATAATTTTTTTACTGTTGACTTTGTTTTAAACCGCAAAAGAACCGATATTTTAAACACACTTTTCTAATGAATATTTTTTGCTTGTAATTTTTTAAAAAGCAGACTTCATGTAATACACAAATGAAAATAGATGTAGTTTACATGCAAATGAACTTTACAAGTCATGACCTGCAGGCTCTCTACTTTACAATGTTTAAATTAGGATAGTTAGGATGTTTAAATTGACTAGTCCCCTTATGCGTCCAGCGTTGCTTCCTAACTTTAGTCTTTCAATGCTAAGTCTTTCATTGCAAGTGCGGAAGCAATGCAATTACTAACTTTAGTCTTTCATTGCAAGTGCGGAAGCAATGCAATTATTTGAAATGAAAAATTGATGAAACATAACTGATGCAGATCCCATAAATTGCATCAATCCATAATCACCCCACAGGCCTCAGCGTAAGGCAACGTTGAGCGCTCTATTTATAAATCGAAAAGAGCAGAAAAACTATTTCGTTTGCATAGATCAGCCTTTCTTAAAATGTGTTCCAATTTTAAAGTTTAATATCTCTTAAAAATCACTTATCAACACCAGTCAAAACATTGTCTATGTATAAAGACAGGGAAAAAAAAAAAATTGAACGGTGAAATCTGGAAATTTCTTGTATTGTCAATGACATTTTCTCTTTTTTTTTTTTTCCAATGTTAAAGGCAAGACAAGGGAAAGAATTTTCTCTTTTTTTTTTTCCAATGTTAAAGGCAAGACAAGGGAAAGAAGTAAAACATTAAGAAAAAATAAAAAGATAACAAGAAAACTGTAAATAGCTGCGAGATAAAATTTCATGCGGGCGGCAACCCCTAGCGTGCAGTGTATAACAGCGGGAGAAACGACTCTTGCCAAAGGAGTCTGACTGCACGCCAAATCCCCAGAGAGCACTTTAATCCGGCCTGCCCAGCGTCTCGTTTTCGGAACAAACAATCGAGACGGCAGACACCTCTCAAATCAAATTAAGTATTGCTGTTTTTTAAATTATAAAATGTAATGAATATTTTTAAAGTATTTCATCGACGTCGAATCTCTGTAAAGTTTGAAATAATGCCTGATCTCTTACACTTGAACAGTGAATGATAAAGATTTTGTGCCTTTTGGATGTTTCGGAACAAACTTCTTCATTAGCTTTGTGTTTAACGATTGATTACATTCCCCCCCCCCCCCCTCAAGCTTTAAACAGTTTTGCAAGTTTACTGAGAGAAAAATTTTACCCGTGCGATTTTATGATACATTCAAATGTATGTTTACTTGATGACTAAAATAAAACTCTGAAACTTTATGTGACATTATTTTGTCTAATCAATCTTCAGAAACGTTTTACGAGTTCGTACAGTAGAAATTGTATTACAAGACCTTTTATACGTGCACTATTCAGATGTAGAATATTGTTTTAAAACAATGATTAAGATTCCGTCTCCAAGATAGTTATATGTCCTTCTCACATTTCATGATACAGGAAGAAAAACTTCCATTCAGATGTAGAATTTGATATGCAACTATTTGAATATTCTTGTTTTTATAGAATATTAAAAATGTTTTTTGTTTCATATGTCAGAAAGGCTGTTTGAGTGGCATTCCTAGAATTATTACTTATCATATAAAAGAAAAATTCTCTATACTGCAGGTGAACCTAACAGAACAAACTGCCAAGGAATTTCAAATTCGTGGTGGAAAGCATATGAACACTTGTTTGGAATGGATTTTGACAATTGGGGAATTGAAAGACAGGGTGTTTCGAGATCTGTGACTCATTTATGGCCTTCATCTTAGTTGTGCCTAGTTACAAGTTCAGTTTGCATCCATTAAAAAATTTTTCTAATCTATGCCATAAAATATCAAATTTAGTTTCCACCTAAGCAACCTTGATTAGTGCTTAGAATAATCAAATGGAGGAAAAAAATTGTTTGTTTAAAGTATGCCGAAAGTCTTATGCCAAAGAGTATAATTCAGAAAAGCACATTTGCACAGACATAGTAAAAAAATTTCACGAGTGTGATGCATGTCACAGATCATTTTCTGCAATTTCCAGTCTCAAGAGACATATTCACACACATACGGGAGAAAAACCGTACACATGTAATTTTTGTCAGAGAGTGTTTTCCCAGCGAGAGCACTTGAACAAGCATCTTCGATGCCACACGGGGGAGAAACCCTACACATGCATTGTTTGCCAGAAATCCTTTTCCCAGAGTGAAAACCTGAAATGCCATCTTCGTACGCATACTGGGGAAAAACCTCACATGTGCCATTTCTGTCAAAAGGCATTTTCTCATCGGGGAAAACTGAACAGTCATCTCTGCACTCATACGGGAGAGAAGCCTTACGTGTGCGATGTCTGCCTCAAAGGATTCTCCCGTATGACGCACTTCAAGGCCCATCTCCGGACTCACACGGGAGAAAAGCCCCATGTCTGTGATGTGTGCAAGAGAGCATTTTCTCAGCGTGGGAACTTAAACAGGCACTTTGATACTATGCACAAGAGCAAATGAAATTCGGTAATCATCCTCATATGTTGGTGCCAGGGTGTAAAAAAATCATGGTTTTTTGAAAAAAAAAAATCAAATTAACCGGATTTTTTTAATTTAAATCTGATTTTTTAAATTTAAATCAGATTTTTTTAATGAAGTCATTTATTAGATTAGATAATTTAAAAATAAGTAACTGTACTGTATAAAGTGTACGAGCAACTGGTAAATTTCTAGTTGTTAATAGTATAAATCTGTCAATAAAATGTTTCTTTGGTATGCAAATAAAATAATTCTGTTCCAGGTGAATAATTTTGGAAGCATAGCAAAATTCACTAATTATATATAAGAGAGGGGGAGCATTGTGGGACAGTTTTTACTTGCTTTAAAATATTTCCTTTCTTTTAATTATAACTAAAAATTAAATGCAGAACTATATTTTACCAACTCTTACCTTTCATTGTAATTTTTTTTTTTTCAGATTTTATTTATTCTTTGAAAAAAGTTAATTTTCAAAACAGACTCAATGTGTCACATTATGACCCTTCTCAGGCACAATGGGACAAGGATTGGGGTATAGTGGGACAATGACTGAAACATACTAAATCAGATGCATTATGCAACACATTACTATTACTACAATTAAATACAGGTTGAGATAGTCAATACAGAAGGTATGAAAGCAGTGGAGTAGCAAGGGGGGGGGGCGGTCCGCCCGGGTGTCACCCTCAAAGGGGTGACACCCGATGGCTTGTAAAGCAAAAATCCCAAAAATATCGCATGTATGGGGGGTGGCACCACTTATATCCGCCCCGGGTGTCACCCACTGTAGCTACGCCACTGTATGAAAGTAGTTTTTAAATGACAAGCTTTAAAAGTAGCTATAATGATGAAACACATTTAAGAGTAAACGGTAACAAAATGTTTGCAAAAGTTCATTTTAACATCGAGTAAGATTGAAAGTCTACTGGAAATGAGAACTGTGTCAGTCAGTCAGGGGTAGGAATTCTGCGCCATACCGCACCAAAACTTAAAACCTGCGCTATGCTGCTACAAATGCGCTTTATCGTACGATTCTGCGCCAAAAGAAAAAACAGCTACTCTGCTCATTACAAACTGCTTTAAAAAAAAAAAAAAGCGCCAACTCGCCGTACGTTTTGTTTCCGCGCTCGCACAACGGACTACCGTAATTTATGGAAGAAACGCCGCACCCACGAAAATGATCATAATTAACTAGAAAATCATCAGAAACGCCGCAGTCTCGCCACTGTAATGGAGATAAAAGGGCAAAGTTAAATAACAAAAATTTTTGCAAAAGTTATTCATTTTTCATTTAATTTTTGATCTATAGTCTTTGTCATTGGCATAACTAGATGGTAATTTTGCTCTTTTCTAGGGAGGGGGGGGTGGCCAAAGCCCCCTTGAGGTTTCCATTTCCTATTTTTCCAATAGTAAATATAAGTTTTCTAGAGGGGGCTAAAAGGTTTCTAGGGAGGGCTTAGCCCACCATAGCCCCCAGCCAGTTATGCCAATGGTCTTTGTTATTATTATTATTATTCTGGTGTTAAAAATTATCTGTAACTTTGAATGTAGCATCTGATAATATAGTGGGTTAAGGTAAATTTATCTTTTTCACTTTTAAATGCTTTTTATTTATTGAAGTGGGCTTCTTTCATCTGAGTAATATTTAATACTCTCAAATTTACTAGAAGCTTGACTGTAGTTATATTTTTCTATCGATAGATTAAGAATGTAATTTGCTCCAATTTGTTGCTTCAGTGCTCCAAATCTTCGACACTGTTGCTCCAAATCAGCCTTACCCAATTCCCACCCCTGGTCAGTGCCAGATTTAAAAGTGTGGAAACTCTGGGGCAACAAAGAAATGGCGTCCCCTAATAATTTTTCAAACAAAAGGAATTTTTTTTACTACCTGTGTTATGAAGTGGGTTTAACGTTAACAGAGCCTAGTGGTCCAGGGTTCGGTTTTATTAAGGAACTTAGAAGATAATTTCTATTTCTTGTCTTGTGTTGGACTCTTAATATAACCTTGATATGTCTCACAACCAGTGGCGTAGCCAGAAATTTTTCATGGGGGTGGGGTACGACTCTTCAACTCAGATATGTTGTGTGTGATAAGGGAGTGTAGAATATACATTTTGTTTGGCAAAAAATTCCTCAGGGGGGGGGGGGGTATGACCCCCCTAATCCCCCTCCTCCCTTGGCTACACCACTGCTCACAACATATCACATTCAGTGCCAGTAATGTATGAAGTGTGTGCAAAAATCGGTTGTTTTGTATCCGAAACCTTTGTGGATAAAAATCGTGATGTTACTTTTTAATTATTCGGTATTTGTAGGAAATTTTGCTTAACAATGTCTATTGTGGGGGGCCCGGGCTTACTGGCCCAGTCGTATTCCCCTAAATCCGTTCGTGTGTGTCACTGTTTTTTCTGTACCTCGACAAGCCACAAGTTTATATGTAGTGGGACACTGTACCCCTAACAAAGTCTTTTTAAATACAAACTCAAAAATTGTACAAAGTTTAACAATAAAATAAAGATTATTGCATGCATGCAATTAAGAAAGATTGTTTAAATTAAAGGAAAGATATTGATTGTTGGATAATAATTTACTGCTCAGTTCCACAAAAGTAAAACTTCTCTGATTTTTCCCAACACAGTGATAGAAAAAAAAATTCTGGCAACTTCCTTACAAAATGAATTGTGACAGTGACTAGTTTCCACAGTGTTGCAATAGTGATTAACTAAATTATGGAATTTTTTTTTCTAATTTTCGAGCTTTTGAATCATAGGAAAATAGCTATTGTCCTACTGTGCCCCCCCCCTCCCTTCTTCCCTGCTGTCTTACTTTACGAGTTTAAAAGTGAAGATTTCAGAAATAAAACTTTAAAAATATGTTAATCAAATGCAGTAACAATACTAGTATTATGCACAACCTCTTTCAGCTTATGGACCATCAATTAGTCTTAAAACTAATTGATGGATGTTATGACACAATTCCAAATATGTATTTATGTAAATATGTATGTAAGTTCCTTTGCAACTTAAAGTTCTTGAAAGTATGATGGCACACATATAGGGAATCCAATCCCATGGGATTGACCATTTCATTTAGCTAGGGCTTCATTTCAACAGAGTAAAGTAAAAAAAAAAAAAATCTGATGTGTCCAACACATGACTTCCTTGCACGTCTATTAAATCAAAAATGTTTTTTACGCACTTCCTCTAAACTTATTTGTTTGAAAGAGATAAAATATCAATAATAGTAAGGTTTAGCGATTTCTAGCCAAATATTTCGATATCGCCAAGCTGAGTTCAATTTGAAAGATTTCCTTCTGACACTTTATTTGGCGATATTTCACCAAAAGCCGACAAACTTAAGATAGTTTGCGAGGTTTTGGGGATAGCCAAAGTAGTCATTGACCACAGACTTTCAATGAATTGAATGCATCCATACACCTTAATGTATTTAAAGTCATTTGGCTCACCCTGTAAATAAATTCCCAGTCGATTGCTGTCAAAAAAGATATTGAAAACCGTTAGATATTATAATATAGTTCTAAATACAAAAGTTCAAAATTCTACAGAGTTATACAAAATATGAAATAATTTTTGGTGCCAAATTTGGCGATATTTCGGCAAAACTCGTCAATGTCGACGACATTTGGCGAGATTTTAAGCATGGACCAACAATGACAGATTATTTCCAAATTTGGTGATATTTTGCCAAAACTCGCCAAGAACGATGACAAATGGCGATACTTTGGGCATGGACCAAATGACTGACTATCGCCAAATTTGGCGACATTTCGGCAAAAATCCCCAAGGTCAAGAACAGACAGCGAGATTTTGGGCATGTACCAAACAATGGCTGTCTACAATTGTATTATATTGAAGATGTCTATAGACATTAAAGTACTGAAATTCTTTTCGGTGGTCCTGTAAATAAACTCTCCAGTAGATTGGAACCAAAAATCGAGATGCACAACTGGATGTTACAACAATCTTATATATCAGGGGTTCCCAAACTTTTTTCCCTCGTGGCACCCTTGTCAGGCTAAAAACACTTCGCAGCACCCTTGTCAGCCTAAAAATATTTCGGGGTACGCTTGTCAGGCTAAAAATTATTTCGGGGCACCCTTCTCAGGCTGAAAGCGTTTCGGGGCAGGTTACCTTTAAAGCAATATGAATATGAAGGTTAGAATGAAGCAGTTTGGATATATTTTTCACTGTTTCTTTTATGTTTATTGGGCTTACTATTACACTAACACTATCTTGGAAAAGGGATATAGAATTTTGCCCCCCCTCCCCATATTTCAGGGAGTTCCTGTAAAATAGAGGCGACTTGATACTGAACTCTCTCGAACTTGACTAAAATATTTTTGTTTCGCTTACTTGATCATTGGATTGGCAAACTTTTTTGTGAAATATCGGTTCAGAGGAATTTTTTTTATTATGCTCCCCCAAAACTTAGACGTTTCTTGATTATCTCCAGGGCACCCCTGGTAAATGCTCGCGGCACCCCAGGGTCCCGCGGCACACAGTTTGGGAACCTCTGTTATATATGAAATTTCATAATAGTTTTTAAGATTTGAGAGTTAAATATGCACACACGTACACAAAAAAGTCGCCAAGCTTGGCGACTTTTGGCATAGTTCTTGAGGGAGGCACGTGACCGTGGTCGGACCATTACCTAACTTATGTGGTAGGACGGTATTGCACTTGAAATGGATGAATGCCCCTAAAATTGCCATTCACCGTAATGTATTGGAAATCTTTTGAGTGTTCCTGTAGCAGAACTGTAAATGATAAAGACACTTTTTTTAATGGAAAAATTCATTTTCTAACTCTTTACAGCATATATCACTTCTGAGTCGTTTGAAATAGCCCAATACCTCTAAAATACGCTTTGATGAATTTTGGCCCATAGAGCGTAATGTATTCCGAATTTTTTTATGCGGTTCTGTAGATAAACTATCCAGTCGAATGGAACCGAAAGGGGAGGTGCACAACTAGATGTTACAACAATCCTAAATATAAAGTTTCAACATTCTACGCCTAATAGTTTTTGAGATATGCGAGTTTAATGAATTTCGGCCCATTGAGCTTAATGTATTTTGAATGTTTTGGGCGGTCCTGTAGATAAACTATCCAATCGAATGGAACCAAAAGGGGAAGTGCACAACCAGATATTACATCTATCCAAAATATGAAGTTTCGACATTTTACGCCTAATAGTTTTTGAGATATGCGAGTTTAAGGAATTTCGGCCCATAGAGCGTAATGTATTTCGAATCTTTTGGGCGGTCCTGTACATAAACTATACATTCGATTGCGACCAAAAGGGGAGGTGCACAACTAGATCATAGAACAATCCTAAATATCAAATCTCAACATTCTACAACCAATAGTTTTTTAGATATGCGAGTTACATACATACGTAGGAATGTACAGACGGCATGGAAAAACTGACCACAATAAACTCGCCGCTGGTCAAAATGAGTTGCAGACGCGTTAATATGATCGTGCATGCTAGCCTACGATAAGATGCATAAAAAAATTCTTAAAATTAAATTTAGAGGTAGTCAAAATCGATTTTTTTTGTCGAAATTTGGTCCCCGAAATTTTTCAGGATCACATTACTTACTTCCTTATACTACGTACAAGGAAGTAAAAAGTTAGATTTTAAGCACTATGAAGGTAGCTATAATAATAATAATTAATCTTATGCGATAATTTATACAATAGCTTACAGAAATATGAAAATTATAATCATGATTTTCAGAATGATATACTAAGTTATGTCTTAACATATTAGTATTAGTTATGGTAGTTGCTAAAAATCAGGAATTTACAGAAAAATA
This sequence comes from Cheiracanthium punctorium, assembly GCA_038373885.1. Lineage (NCBI taxonomy): Eukaryota > Metazoa > Arthropoda > Arachnida > Araneae > Cheiracanthiidae > Cheiracanthium > Cheiracanthium punctorium. The sequence continues at coordinate 98,685 of JAWZYV010012038.1, forward strand.
CAATTTATAAATACATTCACATACATATTTTCGTAGTTGCTGAAAAAAGAACGTACAAAATCGAACAAATCCAATGAATAATTTACTTGTCTAGATTTAACTTTAGTAAAATAGTTAAAAGTGTGAATTATAAACTAAAATGAAAACTTTTATAGTTAATTCTTGACTGTTCGCAGAGAGATAAATTAGTATGAAATATTTCAGTTTTTCTGGGAATGGGAAGTTTGCGAAAAATTTAGATTACGATGTTTAGATTTAGATGTTTGATTCAGACTCTTATTAGAAGATAATTTATTTAAAAAAAAAACAACTTTAAATTAAAAATTTTAATTATGGATTCGTTTATTGTTAGATAAGAGATATGATTATTCAAAAATTTTTGGTCTGTTGATTGGGAAAGCGGCATGGAATTTTAATAAAAAATAATTTATTTCTCGGTATCAATACCACAGGATTACAATCCTAATCCCGTGGGACTAGTCCCACAAAAATTTGTGCAGGATCCCATTCCCGGGGGATCGGGATTGCATTCTCTACACACATAGGAAATGCAGAGCATTTGTCATATTCGCAACAAGTTCAATTAATCATAACAAAAAATTCAGTAATTGAATGTTTTTTTTTAATAGTATGGTACACTGTTTACTAAAAGAAAGGAAGAAAAGAGAAAAAAGGTTAATTTAACTCAGTTTTTTGTGCAGTTATGACCAATCGAACATTATGGACTAAAACGCTCATTACACTCTGAAAGCATTCAATTATGAAATAAAAGTTCTTGAAAATATGATAGCACATACTGAAAAGTCCATTATTAAATTATAACTGAACATTTTCTGGGGTCATGTTCACAGAATTAAAATTAAAAAAATGAAATACATAAATTTTCACAATTAATTCCTTTCCTTAAAAACTGAATTGATGGATTCCGATTTGTGTTTTCCAACATGCAACTGCGTTGGTGGGTAAATGGAACAGGAATCGTGAGCCAGAGTTTGAGCATTCCTGATTTAAATCAATGATTTTTTTTTTTTTTTTTTGAAAAATCAATTGATTTAAATCATGATTATAATCACCGATTTAAATCATTGACAGCCTGGTTGGTGCAATACTTATAAATAATCGTGAGCCAGAGTTTGAGCATTCCTGATTTAAATCAATGATTTTTTTTTTTAATCAATTGATTTAAATCATGATTATAATCACCGATTTAAATCATTGACAGCCTGGTTGGTGCAGTACTTGTAAGTAAAATCAGACTTTTGGATCAAAGCAAACATTGGTAGATGCATCAGCGAACATTGATGGATCCAGAGGGGACCTCCTTTCCCGCACTGTGCTCATGTGAATAAAGAATAAAAGATGGTACAGTGCTATTTATCTGTTATGCAACAACCCTTAGAAAAATTGCCAACCTTGCTGATTAATATGTCATGTATTATTGAATTTGTGGAAAACTCAACAAACTAGTCAGAGTAAAGATATTTTTTAGGAAATTTTATAAGGCTATTTCATAATATTCACAACTGAAATCCAGTTCTATCTTATTGTTTCAGTAAGGTGTATCAGTGTGTTGTGTTTTCTTTTTCATAAATTTAATGCAGCATGTGTTTTCAGTACAACACCAAACCAATTATTTTCCTTAGGTACAGAATGTGATTTTTTTTTTTTTTTTTTTTTTTTTTAATAACACTAGGCAACACCAATAATGTTTCTGGCTCAAACATAGTTATTTCCGAAGTATTTTGTCTCGCTAAACATGAAAATAACCACAAAAAGTTGAGATTAGCTCTTGTTTTTATAAAACTCTGATAAAAGCTTTGCGATCTTGTATTGAATATGCGTCTGAGACTTCGTTTTTCTCTACTTCCATCTTGTATTTTTTTTCCTAAAAACTATGGAGCTGTAAGTGATGAGCATGGTGAAAAGTTTCATCAAGATATCTGTACAAAGGAACGCAGATATCGGGAGCATTGGATAAGTCAATGCTGGATGACCACTGCTATACTATTAAAAGAGATACTCCAACTTTAATGTACAAGAGGCAGGCCAAAAGGAAAAAACGTTCACAGAAATAAACTAAAATTAACCCCTGCTTTCTGAAAAATGAACATTTTTTTTTTTTTTTTTTTTTTTTTTGTATCTTTCTCCAATGGGCTTTTGGATATCTTGAAAACAAGAGCTAATAAATGAATTTCATTTCCATATTCGTTTTCTGCAACCCAAAATTAGTAAGAATTGGCTATTTAGAATCAAGAAACAAACAAAAACTTTCTTTTTGTTGCTTAGTGTAATTTTTAGAAGCGTTTCTCAGTTTTTGAGGGAAGGGGAGGCATATAGGAAAGACATTTTCATTGGCAACAATTATCAGAGCTTAGTGACTTTTTCCAAGCTTTCCAGCTGTGATCTTGGAAAAGTCATCATGTGTTATCAGATAACAGAAAAGTATCCTTGTAGGTTACAGCAACCACCAAATTTCAGTCGCCAAGCAATTAAGATATATTGCAAGGAAGATAGTGGTGAAATATCACAAAATATTTTTGCAAGGGTTCATCATTTAAAGCTTGTTTAATTTTCAAAATGCTTTCATTTTCTTGCATAAAACTTTCTGTATCTTATTAAAATTCTTATGATTAATGATTAAAGTAGTTTAAAAATTAATTTGGGAAGGTAAAGTTTTAATAAATTAAATACCGCTTTGTAAAGTTCTAAAAGCGAATCCATTCACCCATCATCGTAAATATGTTTTGTCAGGTGCCAGGTACACTTGGCAGCAAGAAATTTAGCACAGAGGGTGACAAATGCACATATGTGGCATCATCATTTAGAAAATAATTAATGCAGAGGCCAATATGATTTTTAAGTCTTTGTATAAATAAGCTTAGCATTGAAAATCTGTCATTCAGGATAATTTGCACAGTGTCAGTTTTTGTATTATATACAGTCACTTCTGCAAAATTCAGTGGCTGTCTGAAGAGGGTTTATATGCTTTTGTAAGCAGAGCCCAGTTTACCCATTTAAGGGCCCAGGGCTGTGATAATAGCGGAGCCCCCCCCCCTCACACACACACACATTTTTCTTTTTCTTTTATATGAATGTTTGTCATTAGATAACATTTTACAATGGTCATATTAGCATAAGATTCTCATTACCATTTAAATGAACTCTGAAACTGTTTGCAAAAAATTAATTAAAAAAAAAATATTAACAACAAAAGAATCTAACTCACCAACCAAAGGAAAAGTTGCTGCATCAAAAACTTTAATGAATATATTTTACAGAATGAAAAAAAATTAAATTGGCTTCTTCCTAGCCTTTGCCACACTGAAAGTTTCAATTACATCTTTAAAATCCAAGTTGCTTGTTAAATCGTGCTCTGAGCACAGCAAAGCCAAACATTGCAGCTTATTCTGCTGCATTTTTGTTCTTTGAAGAGATAGAACTCTCTCTAATTTGGAGTTTGCTCTCTTGGCTTCATAATTTGATATCGGTAGAGTTAAATAAATACGTAATTAAATAAACATATTTGGAAAAATCTCATTTAACTCGTTTTTAAACGTATGATCATAAATATGTATCAGGGATTTTTTTCTAAGCTACTGCTTAACAAATATTGTGAAAATTGAATGACTTGAAGGAGAAGTAGATTTTGTGGCTTCAAAATCTACTTCTCCTTCATAAACTTAAAGAAAATTATTAACTGATTCTTCATTTATTCGAGTTTGAGACCTAATTTAGTAATGGAATTGAAAATTCTGCATACTGAGTTATAAGCATCAATTAGTTTTATCATTTCGGAATTTAATCTATCGACTATCACAAATAAAGTTTCAACTTTTAAGTTTTTCAAAGCCTTGAAGAGTTACATGGCTAATTGTTTCGGATACAAGAGTACCATCGGTAAATTTTTTTCTTCTCAGGTAAATCGGTAAATTTTTTCTCTCTTCTTTTCCTGATCCTTAGGTGAAGTCGCCACATGTGAAGACTTTAATTTTTAATTTTAAGACATAGAACAATGTAAAACTTTTAAATAAAGTAAGAAACTTAATTTAATACAATAATAAAAATAAATTCAATTGCTTGGGTAAATTCAAATATAAACTATAGTCTGTCCATTAAGAGCAGCCACTTGGGGGGTCGCCACTGAGAAAACTCACTTAACTTCGGACAGCGCATATATGCGAGGACTAATTATCAATGGGAAGGATGTGCTTGTTCATTTTTAATTATATTTTCAGATCTTGGCAATTTTTTTTTTTTTTAATTACGCCCACCTAGGCTCTTTTGAGCATACGGTGCCTTGCAGTCCAATACTTTGCCCCAGTAGCTGGAAGAGTCATAAAAAAGGCTGCAGAAAGGACGTCTTGTTGAGCAGGACAAGAAAAAAGATGTTTTACAGTCATTCGACTCCCAGAAGTGCACAAAATGCAATCTGGTGTGTCAACTAGATTGAAATGAAGAGGTGGGCCTGGAGGTACTCATGTCCAGTTTCAAGTCTAAAACAAGCCACACCAATGGCTCGTGGCAAAGACGTACATATTCTTTTGTTCAGAAGAGTAGACCAAATCTTCGCAATAGACACTTCCCTGTAGTTGCAGAGTCTGGTTCGATTTACATGCTCTCTAATCATTTGCTTGGTAAAATAGTCGACACCACAAGACGAAGCACTTCTTTAATATTCTTTAGATTTGATCGACTCTTTGATTTTATGGTGGTTAAAGACAAAAATGTCATAAAATTATTAAAGAAATATCAAAATTGCTGAAATTTTTGGCGACCCCTGCTGCATGTCCTGCAACTCCAATTGGGGTTGCGACGCACAGTGTAAGAAACTCTGCTATAGGATAAGAACAAAATTCTTTTTGTTCCATCACAAAATTCTTTTTGTCTCCTGTAATTAAGGTATTTTATGCTCAGAAATGTTTTATACTTCAGTAAGCTTTTAATATATTTTCCACTGGCCTCCGAAAGTTAAGGAACAACTGGTTTTTTTGCACCTAATTTACAAATGAATGCATGTAGAAACACCAAATTTGGATGACATGTGTACAAAAAAGTTATGCATTGACTGCAACATAGAAGTTTACATAAGAAAAATGCAAAAATGATTTACTAGAATAAAAAAGCAATCTCACTGGAAAAGTCCATTCTTGGAAAAACTAATATATCGCAGTTTTAAGTGGTAAAATGTTGTAGAAATAAAACAAAAGTGAGTTTAAATAAGAGATATGCCCATCCCCCAGCTTGAATACATTGGCAGCATTGATTTTCCATGCTATCAATTAAGTTGTCAGTTACCAAAATGGGAAGCAGAGACCAGACACAGAGTAAGCTTTTCTCCAGCTCTCCTAAAGACCTTGCAGGTGGGCTTAAATCAGCAACACCTGTCTACCAAGACAGTCCGAAAATTGCTGTATCACAGATTCACGTCTAGAGATTGAGCTGGCCGTTCCATTTGCTCTAAACCAAGACCCTCAACAACAGCTCGGTGAGGTCGTGCATTATCATCCATCAGAATAAAATCATTGCCAATTGAACTGGCATATGGGCAGACATATGGATCAAGGATCTTATCTCAATATCTCACACCAGTCAGAGTTCCTCCCTGGAATATATGCAGGTCAGTGTGGCCACCGAGTGAGATCCCTGCCCAAACCATTATTCCACCACCTCGATAACTGTGTCTTTCAACAGTGTTGGATTGATGGTGTCTGGTGCTTTGTTCCCTCCAGATCAGTGGTCGTCTTGAATCACTCTCCTGTGTGAATTTGGGCTTGTCGGTAAAGAATACAGAAGCCCTTTGCTGTCTGGTCCAGGAAATGTGATCTCTCACCCAAGATAAACAGACCCTTCTCTGTCGTCCATTGAGGGGGATACACAACTGGTCGCCTTGCATAGAGACCTGCATTGTGAAGACGCCTTCACACTGTACTAGCAGGCATTCTCCTTGTTGTTACACAGTGGTCTGCAACAAGTTGCAGCACATAGATACTTCTTCCCCTTCGGGCCGAAAGTGCTATAAAATGGTCTTCTGCAAGTGTTGTAGCTCGTGGTCGGCCTGAAGCATGTCTTCTGGACACAGAAGCTTTGGTTTGATATTGATTCCAGAGACTGCAGTAGCGTAGCCAGAATTTTATTTTGAGGGAGGCGGGGGCTGGGTATCAAATTGTAAGCTAAATATCCAACTGTAAGCTAAGTAAAGTGTCCCGTTTGGGGGGCTGCAGCCTCCTCAGCCCCCCCCCCCACGCTCTGGCTAATCTCCTGAGAGATGGTGGACCACACTGTGAGACACATTACGACGCCTAGCAGCCTGTGACAACCCAATTTCCATCCATCCAATCAATCGCCACCTTAATGAAATGGGCAGACGGCTTCTCTCAGACATTGTGGGACCTTACAGCCTATTGTCAACAAATCTGCTAACAAAAGTTCTAAATCAAGAAAAATTACATACGTAACTATGAAAGCCTAATATTTGCATATGTTTCTCTCACTCATATATGCCTGTTCTTTTCTATTAAAAAAAAAAAAAAGTGGTAACTATCATTTTTGCATGAAGTTCATTTTATCATTTATATTAACTATAAATTTTATTGTTAGTGCCTTTTTTTTTTTTTTTGGTGGTAAGCTTCAAAAAGCATGTTCTTCCTTAACTTTTGGAGGCCAGTGTATTTATGGTATGTTAGGATAATCACATTTTCATAAAGCGTAATTGAAGATACAAGGCAAAAAAACACATTCAAAAAAGAGGGAAATCAGTGTATTTTCTTTAGAAATTGTGTTATAAAATTTGTTTATTCCAATGGAAATTAGCCTGTATTAAAAAATATGGTCTGCTTGTAAGCTTCCCTCCAAAAACAAGAATTTATCATATAAATAAGATCTTTAATAAATTCCTATTTTTGAGAGAAAGCATGTCACTGAAGCTCAGATTTAGACTAGGACCTGGAGTTTGTTACCTCTGGGTCCTGGGTTGTAATCAACATTCAAACATCGAACATTTTGAATTTATGTTAAGTAATAAGACTTAAAGTTTTGGTAAATTACTCAAGTATATTAAACTTTTTTCTTTATTTTATTTGTATATATATTTTTTTAATTCTTACCTTACTTTTCAGCTTGCAACTGTAATGGAAAATCAAATAAATGCTTTTTTGACCAAGAACTTTTTGATAGGACTGGTAGTGGTGGTCATTGTCGTGACTGTGAAGACAATACAGAAGGTGTCAACTGTGAAAGGTGTAAAGCACTTCATTATAGACGGAAAGAAGATGGAGAATGTGCTTCTTGTAACTGTGATGCAGTCGGTAGTATATATAACCATTTATACTATTTCATACAGTCTGTTTTATAAATTTGTATGTATCTTAAAAGGAATAATGAAATGCCTTAAAAGCATTCATCATTTCTTCTATTTTACCACAGATGGAAATGCTATGCATTCATCCTAACATAAGCAGAGCTCATGTTTTTCTAAGAAATGAACCACCATTTTTTAAATAACCTAAAAATTTCACACTACTTCTCTACTAAATTGGCAACAAAATAAGTTCTTAAAATTGAACCCAGCTTGACAATAGCTGTTATATTAGCCGAGAAATCTCTAAACTTTTTTACAATTGAAGTTTCGTATCTCAGTTTTGAATATTATAAATATGAATGAAATACATTAAAAATTTATTTACAGTTTCAACCAAAAGACTTTCAATGCATTAAGATGTATGGCTAAGTTCAATACATTAAAAGTCTATGGACAGTCATCGTTTGGACCATGTCCAAAATCTCCCTGAGTTTGGAGAGTTTGGGCGAAATTTTGCCAAACTCGGTGCCAAAAATAAGTTTCTAAAACTGTACAGAACATTGTGATGTCTTTTTTTATCTGGAAAGAAATTGCTTAACCTTAATATTGAATTATCATACTTCAATTGCAAATTTTAAAAATTTGAATGAAGTGCATCATGAATTTGTGCAACTTAATGAATGTGCAAGGAACTCATGTGATGTCCACATCAGATTTTTCTCTCAGAAATGAAACAATATTGTTTTTCTTTTTTTTTTTTTTTTTTTGACTTATTTCCATGTTAACATTTTATTAACTTATTTCCATTTGATTATTTTTGTCAGCTATGTATAAAAATTCATTTAATCAGTAGCTACTCTTAATGTTGACATTTTAAGCAAAGTATTTTTTTTTTTTTTTTTTTTTGTGCTATTCCTAAAGATGTGTTTTTTTCCCTTTCATTATAAAAACTGTTATCATTTAAAAATTTCAAATTTGGGTCTATAAAATGTCATTACTTTGACAACACATAAGTTTTTGTAAGCTATAAAATTCTGCTTTAAATATAGAGTTGATCATTTTGAATAAGATTGATCATGATTGTTTAGTAATTTTTAAATTTGTCCTGTGTTAAGTTTTGTTCATTTTCATAAAAATCCCCTATGGGTCACAAGGACAATGTCTAGATATCAGGGGCGTAGCCAAGGGGGGGGGGTTAGGGGGTCATAACCCCCCCCCCATGAGAAATTTTTTGCCATACAAAATGTATATTCTTCACTACATTATCACACACACGTATACATATATATGAGTTGTAGTAGTCGTAAACCCCACCCCATGAAAAATTTCTGGCTACGCCCCTGCTAGATATATATCCTTGGTGAAATGCAAATCTTTTTCTTTTATTCTCTTTAAAAGTTTTCATTTTACCTTGTTGTATTGTTCTAAATTAAAATTTGCAATTTTAGGTTCTCTTAGCGCTCAGTGTTCAGAAGATGGACAGTGTCCATGCAAACCTGGAGTTGGATACAGAACTTGCCATAAGTGTGCCCCAAACTTTTATGACATGACACCACAGGGATGTAGGTTTGTAGAATCGGTGACTTATAATAGACTTCTGTCCAAAGAAGACTATCATTTGTACTGTGTATCCCATTAATTCTATCTTTCATTATCAATTCATTTATGGGAAAAAAATATGTTATATGCAGGGTTGGCAAGTTTTTGACGCATGACAGTTTTTGATGGTTTTAACCATGGTTTAAACTGTCATGTCAAAAACCTTAAATATTGCACTTTAAAATACATGCAAATTACATATATTAATTTATTTTAATACAATTACAAATATTGATTGATTGTTATTGATTTTTAATATTAATCTATTACAAATATTGACTGTAGTAAAAATACTAATTGATTTCTTCAAAATTGCACACATTGTGAAATATTATAATATTAACTTTTAAGAAATATTGTAAACATCTTTTATACACTTTTTTATCCAGTATGTTTTCTAGAAACAGAAAAGAGAGTGGAAAAGTAATTTTATTACATATCTAATATGTTCAAAACATTATTCTTGCTGTTATAACATTAAAATTCTAAATTATCTATCTGCATCAAAAATTAGGACTGTCCTTAAAATCTTCCATTCCTTTTGAAAATTTTGAAAGACTGCTGAACATTATTTATATATTAACTCTCCCTCCAAATTATATGCATAGTATATATTACTGAATAAATTCAATTTTAAAATTTTATCCTATAAATGGTATTTATTTATTCATACAAAGAAATGCACACTACAGACAATTATTAATGAGTCCAATAATTGTCATTTGTTGAGAAATAACTGTCATTTTTTAATATAATAATTATTTTTCAATATAATTAACTTTAATTATGTATTTAGTTTAATGCAAAATGAAAATATACTGCACAATAAGTTTACATATTGTTCTCTTTCTTTTATGGATTAGTTTTTGATGGTTTAAACCAGTTTTTGATGCTTGTCATGTCAAAAACCAGTTTTTGACGTCAAAAACTCAACCCTGGTACATGCTTCTTAGTAAAATCTCTACTATGAGATTTAATTATTTTGAAAACTATTTAGGGGTACCTGTTAAGATACCTTATAGAAGAAATGAATAAGTCTGATTTAAATCAAAGAAAATAATCTTTGATTTTTATTCTCTGTTTTTAGACCATGTGGCTGTAATCTAGCTGGCATTGCTCAAGATGGTGCAACCTGCGATCCCTCTTTAGGATACTGCCCATGCAAAGTGAATGTTGTTGGTCAGCGATGTGATAGGTGAGTGAACTAGTAGTGGGGAAAGTCAAATTCTTTTAAGGATTGAATACTTTTAAAAATTGAATATTTATAAGAATCAAATCAAATGATGTCATCAGTTGTTATGCAATTTGTGCAAATGAGTAACAAGGGTAAACCTGATGGATTTAAAGTAAAAATGGTGTATTTTTTATGTAGAATAAATATTTGAAATTTGATTTCATAAATCTTTGACTGAGGAATTTCTTGAGAAATTCTTATTGTCAAAATTTTTCTAATAGCAGTTCTATAGTTCTATAGCAGTTCTAATAGCAGTAACTCTTTTTTGCAGATTTTTAAGCTATTTTTTATTGTCAGTCAAATTTTTTATTTTTGAAAGTAATTAAGATTCAACAAAAACTTAAATGGATTTGAAATTATCAGAAAATTTGGCCTCTAGTACATAGTTTATATGATAAAGTTATTCAAAGTAAAAAAAGCGAAGCACAAGCATTTTTACAGCACTTTCCAGTTTTTCTAGGTGTCATTAGAGATTATTCATAATTTATGTCAAAAATATAACAAAATACAGTTTTTCCTAAAGATTGCGAAAAAAAAAAAATCAAAGCTAAATATTGAGCTTTGTCATCATTTGCTTATTCTGTGGAAACTATAGATGGTATTTCTGAAACTGAGGTAGGGAACTTTACTAATGCTTATATTTTTTGTGACTAGCTGTGAAAGCACTGGAATTAAGTGGTTTCGTGGTGTGACCACTCTGCATTAAAAAGTTAATTAATGGCAAATTTACTGAAATAATTTCTGTGATACTTTAGTAATCCTTTCATGTGTACTTCATGATTTTTACATGAACAGAAAATTTCTTTGACAATAATGATTTTCCAACACTGAAGCTGCACTGATTCTTGTTCTGTCAATCTTTCTATCATGAACTTTTAAAAAATTCTCTAACATACAAATAAACAAACAGATAGGTGAGAAAGCCAGTTAATTATGCATTGTCATGCAGTTCTGAGGTATCTTTAAAGTCTCTTGTTTATTGGGAAGTTAGTTTAAAATCAATTACAAAATTTTTACTGAATAGACAAACAGTCAAGAATATGAGTTAGTTAAATATCAAGAATATCTGTAAAAATATAGAGATTTTACAGCTTTATGAAGCTTTTATGCATTAAGATTTCTTATATTTATTTTAATTTGAAAATAACCCCAAATAAGTTTTCAGTTTCCACTTTATAACATGTGGCTAACTCTCATAAAGAAAGGATGTGTATATCATAAATTTAAAAATATCAGCGAAAGTAAAATACTGTGCTTGAAATTAAGCTCTTATTAATTTAATGAAAAAATATTAATTACTGGAACAGGATTTTTCTTTAACTCTTGTATTTCATTTTTATCAGTATTATTATTAATATTATTTATATTTATAACAAATTAAAATAAATCCTTGATCAGCTGTGTGCTTTTAATCTTTTTTATTTATAATTTAAATTATCTTTTGTCTGCAACAGATTTATTTTATTTATTTTTTTTATAGTTGCAAGAAAGGATTCTTTGATCTCCAACTACAGGATGAATTTGGTTGTGTGGCATGTTTTTGCTATGGGCATTCAAATGAGTGTAACAGTGCTCCAGAATTTTACAAAAAATTAATTGAATCAAAATTTGATGAGAGTAAGAATGCACAATTTTTAAAAATTTATTTATTGCTGCAGGTTGTGTATACTTCAGGTTTATTAATCTGTCTTAAGGTTGTTATTTTAAGAAATCATCCAATTTTTTTAACAAAGAATCCAATTTCAATAGAGACTCAAAAAAATTTAAACTGTCTATTTAGGAGCTGTAGTATGCTCACTTACGAACAACAGTCACAAAATATTTTGGAAAAAATCATAAACATACAGGACTTTGCAATATTTCCCTAAGCATATAGTGTTTTAGCCCATTTTTGAAGGTGATTCTTTTATGCTTAAAAATTTTCCGTGAAAGTTGTATAAGACACTTAGTTTAGCTGTTAGTATAAATGCATAATACATTTTGCAAAGAAGCATTATTAATTTTCCAATTATTTAACATCATTGGTTTGTTTCTAATGCTCTTCAAAAATCCTGTAAGGCCAGTTGCTGTTTAAAAGGAACCACCTAAAGGAATTGCTTAGCTTTAGTAACTTTCATAACTTAATTACCAATGTTTTATGCATCGCAGAAATCTGTATAAATTTTGAGATAAATAAAAGCTAATTAATTTTCAGTGAATAAAATTATGTACTCAGTTTCTTCCTCTTTTTTCCCCTCTAAAGTGTGTTTAAAAAATTGAAAATAATTTTCAGTTTAAATCATTACACAATTTTAAACATGTCTTTGTTTTGTCAAGTTTTATTCATGTGGGGCTGTTGTCTAGGGGATCGATTGATGACACAATTCCTTAAAACTCAACACCTTTATTATAATGTAAACATGGACAATCAAACAACACAGTAAAAATTACATCTAAAAGCAGAATCAACACTCAGTACATGCCAAGCACATCTTGACACACACACACACACTTCTCTCACCACAAGTGATTTTACAAGTCATCTTTTCACCTTGTCATTCGCAGCGACAATATTAATCACACTAATCTATACGTTACATAATACGTTACATAATCACTGGCTGCTTACGATAATGGGGAGAGAGGAAGCATCTGAGTGACAGGGGTAATTCCATAATTCATTACAAATTTTATTCATAAATATCAGATGATGAAAACTGGAGTGCACTTGATTTGAGAGGACGTGAAGTTCCTGTTTTGTATGATGCTGATCTACAAATTATTGAAGTCCGTGGACAAGGTGGAGAGTTTATCTATTTTATTGCTCCTGGTAAGTTCTCTCTCTCTCTCTCTCTCTCTCTCTATCTATCTCTCTTTGTACCCCCAATGTAAATACTTGTTTTCATGTAAGAATTTACTGTTTACTTGTTGGAACTCATCAAAATTGAGTCTAAAAATAATTTTAGAAACAGTTTTTTACTTTACAATGAATGCCTGTGTAATATAAGAATTCATTACCTATATTTTGGAATGCATAAAAATTTGAAACTAAAAGACTAAGAGTTTAATGTAGGATGTACACATCTTTTTAACTTCATGATAAATGATTGTTGTGTATGAGATTTTATTGCATACTAATTGGAATTTGTCAAAATTTGAGATCTAAAAATAATTCCAAAAGGCCCCATGAAATAATTTAAATCAATAACTGAAGATTTAATAATTGAAATCGAAATAACACATCTCATCTCTTCCCCGCTTGCCTCAGTTGTATTTGTAGTATTCTTATCAACGTACATTTCACTATTCATGAATACAGATCTTTCACACACATATATTTTCTTTCAAAAGAAAGTGAAAATTGATATATCAGACAATTTTTATGATAAATTGTGATTATAAAAGGTTCACTTTTTGATCTTTTAAATTCGTTGACTTTTTCTAAATTGACCTTAACAGAAAATGTCCATTTTAACTAAGTATTACAGTTTATTATTCGCTATTATCAACAATTAAAATTTCTCATATACACTGTAATAGCTTTCATTTAAACAAAAATCACAAAAATTAAAATGCTTTGACCACGGTCTAACAAAAATAAAAATTACTTTTTAAAGTACTTGCTTTTATTAAAAGTCAAGTGCAAGGATTTTTTCCCGTATTTTTTATATTCTTTCATACTGTAGTATTTAATCTTTGTCAGAAAATTCATTCATTTGCCCAGAATTTCTGTTACTGCATCTTTTGAGTTAGACTAAATATTTTTAATGAGATTCTTAAGTTCTCATTCTCTAACTCTTATGGTATTTAAACTAAACTAATGAACTTTAAAAGCACTTTTTTTGTTTAAGATTTTGATTTATTATTTCCTTTTGCAAAAACTAAAAGTTAAGATTCTTTGCAAAAATACAAAATTGTGATATTTTAAAAGAGTGCTTTTTTTAGGGGGAAGGTGTTAATTATTATTCATATTATGATTTTTTTATTTTTGATCATAATAGGTAATATTTTCTCTTTTCAGAATGTTACCTTGGAAATCAGAGGGCATCATATAATCACTACCTCACATTTACTCTCAGAATTGGTGCAGAAAATGTTCGTATCAGTGCTCATGATGTTATCTTAGAAGGTGCTGGCCTTAGAGTAAGTGTACCTATAACAGAGCAAGGAAATCCTGTACCATCACACAAGGTACAGAAGTATAAGTTTCGCCTTCACGAAAACCCTACATTTGGATGGACTCCTCAACTTAATGCATTTGATTTTATGAAAATTCTTTCAAACTTAACAGCATTAAAAATCAAAGGAACTTATTCAAGAGAAGGTAATAATTCTGTATCTATGTTTATTATTTTTATTAAACTTTTTTTTTTTGTGTATTTGTTTTTGTATTATTTTCTACTTATGAGAACCAAAGTAATGCCGTAAAATTTGCTTTTTTATGTCTTTGCTCTGGAATATTTTTAATATTGTTTGATTACTTATGTTATCCAAGTGTTTTGGCTGTTTTGCTTGCTAGTGTGGCATGTCCAAATTATTATGTGAATTTTGTTTCTCCTAAATCACAGTTTAATATCTGTGTTAGTGTATCAGAATTTACTTGTGTTTAATTAGGGATTTTTTAATAACTACTCATTAATATCATATATTCTCCTTTTTTTTAAATATGCAGAAAAGTAATACAACAAATATTTAAGATGTTTGTTAATGCTTTTGAAGCACTTTTAATACGGTAAAAGCTCAATTATCTGACATTTGGCATTTTTCATGCTTTTTTGCACTTCTATAAGTACTCAAAATATGGAAATTCCTTTAAATGTAAAATCATACTAAAATTATAGCTAAAACGAATATTTAAAATTAAATCTGCTTTTAGTTTACACATCTGTTAATTATGATTTACTGAGTTATCAAACTGTTATATATTATAGAATAAATATAAAAAGCACTCTTAATTCCTGAATAATAAAGAAGTAATAATTGGAATATTTGAAGAAAAAATTAATATTACTTGTCAGAAAAATTTTACCTGTTATTTGATCAATTTCAATAGCACTTCTTATTCTAAAAATAAAAATAATTGTTCATACATCAATTCATTTTATTCTATTTCAAACTTATAATCTCTTAATTATGAATTTTTTATTTTTTTATTAATGATTTATTTAGAGATTTCAAGTCTTTTTATCTTGGTAATCATTCAATCAGAGATGCAATTTTAATGTTAAGTCCTTTTTATTTTAATTACATAAATAATCACAAGGATATGAGCACTTTTCTATTTTCTCTTCAGGAATTGGTTATCTTGATGATGTAGTCCTAGAAACAGCTGTTAATGTCACTGGAAATCATGAAGCTACTTGGGTTGAACAGTGCGTGTGCCCTGAAGGCTATGCTGGTTTATCTTGTGAATATTGTGCTCCTGGCTATCGAAGAGATCCATATGGGAACAGTCCTTACTTCAAATGTGTAAAGTGCTTCTGCCACAACCATGCTGATACTTGTGATCCTGATTCTGGTAAATAGTTGCTGGTTATCAATGTTATTTTACTTTGCTTTAGCCATTTATATACTGAACTTCAAACTTATAGTAGTATGAGTATAAAAATTTTGGGCAGGAATTCTTTAAAACCACTATCTATAGTAAAATTTTACAAGTACAGAAATTTCATTTATAAAACCAAAACTAATTTGAAATATTATCACTGTGCATTGATGAAAATATGATTTCTTTTTGGAAAATCTTTAGTCAAATAGCTTGGATTCAATTGTAAAAAACTATTAATAGTTAATGTGCATTTTTTAATATTCATGCAACAGTGAGTCAATTAACAGTGAGGCCTATTGTGATTACTGTTTTGAAAATGGTATGAATGCTGTCTACGAATCATTTACAGAGCTTCAATAGATTATAATTAAATATAAGATCTAATATAATAAAAAGCAGTTATTTCATAAAAGACAGATCATTATTCTTATTCATACAAAATAAAATTGGCATGATATATTAATGGGATTTATTTAGATTTTTCATTTATAAATGAAATGCTCTCCTTTAAAAAAAGAAAGACGGGTGGGAAGTATGATGTAAAATGAATAGCCTTTTTTATGGAAGTGTTTAAAATACATTTTAATGGCTTGCTTTATTTTAAGCAAAAGAAAATTAATATATTTTACACCAGAGACACATAGAATTCCCATTGAGTACACTTTATGAATGGCTATTTATCAGTGAGTGCATGCAATGCAGTGAGTGCAGCAGCATTTTCTAATTGCTTTCATGATTTGTAGTGCATTGTCAAACATACAAATGCTAAGTCTCTCTAATCGTTTTATACATTTGACATTATTTGTTTTGCTTGTTCCAATTAACTCAGATTCTTACATTTTGAGACAGGTAGATGTCATTGTAAGCACAATACTGAAGGGCGCCACTGTGAAAGATGTGCTGCATCCTATTATGGAGATGCAAGAGAGGGAACCTCAGCTGACTGCAAACCATGTTTGTGTCCAGATCGAGGTCCGTGCATAATGTTACCTGGTGGCCAAGTAGCTTGCCAACAGTGTCCTATGGGTCACACAGGTGAGAATTGTTTTTTGTTTTTGCTTAACATTTGACAATTCATCTATCACTAGTGAACTCATGTCAATTCTGTCTCCCTTTTCTTTTCTGATTATAATTCAGACCTGCCTTAATAATATTAAATGTCTTTGCTGCCTTAGTCATAAAGAAGTTTTAATCTGAAATAAACACTATTTTGGGAAAGTATGGGCACAAATATAGTTTATTTTAAATGAGTTTTTTTTTTTTTTTTTTTTTTTTTTACGTATCTTGTGTATTGTTCCAGAAGTAACAACTTTTCCTTGAAACATCCTCAGTTTACACAATAAACAATGAAATGATTAAAATATTTGAGTTTTAAAGTATTGTTGCTTCCAGCTAGTTAGTCCATTCAGTGGCAGAACTTCAAATTTCTGGCCTCCTGCAAAATAATTTAGTGGCTAGCTCATCCCACCCCCAAAGTTAAAGACCATTTTTATGGGTAGTTTGATGCAATACACACATTAATCTGCCATTCTGTATTGGGTGCGAAAGACAGAATAACAAACTAATGTGTGTATTGCATCAAACTATTAGTAAAGCCTGTCTATTTTTTAAAATTTCTTTTTATGTGATTTACTGAATACAAACACCTTTATGTTTGTGATGCATCATTTATGAACCATCAAGGATTTGTTACTAAATTGTATATTTTTTAAATTAATTTTTATCTTTAGCCTCCTCTTTTTGTTCTTGGGTCTTCTTTATTCTAGTTTGCACTTTATTTGTTTTAAGATGGTTACAGTATTTTTACACTTGTATCACCTTCACAATATCAAATTTGATTGCCTGTCAACACCTTTCACACATTTCTTGCTTAACGAATATTATTTAACAACTAGCTGAAGTACCCGTCCTTGACGGGTTAGTGAATGCAAATTTCCAAAAAGCAAGATCTTCAGTCAGCATTGTAGGAGTACACAGAATGGATGTAGTATGTTGCCAAAGTAAAGAAAACGAAGTTATAATTTTTATGTATTGTTAAAATATTACAGAAGTGAGTCACTAAGTAATATCATTTCATTCGCTTTAGTCGTAATTATGGGATGCGCGAACAAATTTTTACGCATATTGAAATAATTTTCTCAAAATCTAATCAACATTTTTGAAAAATTTGAAGCCTAGAATTTAAGTTGAGTGACAACCTATCATGTCACCCAATTTCGTTTCATTCCCTGCAGTCTTAACGATTTCGTGAGGCTTGAACAAAATTTCAGCATTCTAAAACGATTTTTGCAGAATCTCAAAATGTAATCAAAATATTTTAAAAATTGGACACCTATAGTTTATGTTGAGCAACCATCTATCATGTGACCCAATTTCATATCATTCGCTTTAGTCGTTAGTATGTAATGCGGGAACAAAGATTCACTCAGTTTTAAACGATTTTCACAAAAATCTCGAAATCGGATCGATATTTTTTAATTACCGTAAAAATCGGGAGAAGGGCCGCGGCTCATAAGAAAAAAAAGTTAAACTTTTTCAGGGTGCGGCCCATCTGATATTTTTTCCCCTCCAACTGTACTGCTTATTTAATTATACATTAATTTACTGCTTATCAATTATATATTAATGTACTGCTTATTTAATTACAGTGCAGCACCGATAATCCGGCATCGGCTGCAATGACGCAGTGCCGGATTACCGATTTTTCCGAATTACAGATGTGTTGTAAATTTCCATTAAAACCATCGTCGATCACGTGCTATTGACCAGTATATTATTTATCAATGAAAAGTAGTCTTAAAATATGCATACGATCGCTATATAAACCGCCAAAAAAAAAAAAAATAATAATAATAATACTAACCTACACTGGAACAAATGTAATTTAGTGTTTAATTCAAACTAAAAACTATAAAGCAGAGAAGATCGTTGATTTTGGAACATTTTCATAAATTATAACACAAATAGTAACTGAAATTTATTTAAATACTAATTTAAAATAAGTGTATTAAAATATTATTAGAATCTATTTAGCTTTTGTATTTATATTAAATACATCGGTTAATTCGACTTGTTTCATTTTTTTCGGTGTTTAATTGGTTAATTAACATATGCACATTCATCGGTTGACTCTCAGATATAAAATCGAATTTATTAAATCTCTCCGTAGTTTGTACCCTAGAGTTTTATTTTGCAAGCTGAATTATTCCCAATTTTACTCTCTTCACAGCAACCTAATTCCTATCTTCCCAGAGATCGGCAATGGTAATCCTAAAGTTTATTGCTTTTCTCCCCCTCATCCCCCGTTGTTTAGAGAGGGGGAGTACAGTTTCACTTAGAGGACACTCCCTCATACTCTCCCCTCCGTTGGAAATAAAAATAATTACTGCTTGCTCGGCAATGGTCTTTGAAAGCAGCTACAGAAGCAGAGTTGGGCAAAATACATAAAAAAAATGTATTTTCGATGCAAAATACAAATTACATTTATTCAAACACAAAAAATTACAAAATACAAAATGCTTTCTAAATTGAAAAAATACAAAATACATTTATTTTCTTAATACATACAAAATACGAAATACGTCTAAAACTTCAATTAAGTAAAATTTTTTTTTTTTTTTTTTTACATATACATGAATTTTTCCTGGAATAAATTGCATCTTAAAAGGCATGAAAGTAAAAATGTGTGACAAGTATTTATTGAACGTTATTTTTCAGTGATAATGAATGGAATTGAAATATAAAATTAAATATATTTCTAAACAAGAGTTGAATTTTATTTCTACTTTAAGATATATTTATAGCCTTACCATCGCACAGTAGTTATGTCACTGAAAATGGTAGACTGCCGAAGAGTGAAGGTCCCGGGATCGGGTCCCATCGAGCAGCTGTCGATCTAACAGTCTGGTTTTTTGGTAGGTTTTTTCCAGATGTAACGTGAATACGCTTTAGAACCCCTTAGAAAGTTCTCCTACCTAGGCACCTTCCCATCCTTGGCAGATTGCCCTAGTATAGCGTTGCCATAATCACGCAAACACAAGATACATTCATATATTACTATAAGATTGTGATGGAGGAGTGGAACAATATCAGCCTTGATGTTTTAAGAAAAGGACTTTCATCTTTGAAATCAAGATGCAATATGATGGTTCAAAGAAAGGGCTATCAGACTGAACACATTAGAAAATAAAATTCTTATATTTATTTCTATATATATCTTTGCAAAATCGTTACAAAAATGTGTGAACACCCTATGTAGGGTACTTGCGGGAAAACCCGAAAAAAAAAATTGTTGCGGAATATTACTTAAATGAAATTAATTTACGTTTCACAAATCACCCGTGCATGGTGATTTCACAAATCACCCGTGTGTTTCACAAATCACCCGTGAAGATTTTCTTAACATTAAACTTGTAAACGCCTCTGTCACATTGCTCAAGAGTTCTTTAGAAGAATTGCAAAAAATATTTAACATGAATTTAAGAAAATGCTTTTAAAAAGAATTTAACGGGTTTTTTTTTTTTTTTTTTTTACACTTTTACAATGTTCTATATACGGTTAATGGGTCAAATATTTCAGGCTCTACAAATACTCAAGAGAACACATTAAATTACGATACATGTTTCCGAAAAAAAAAATCTAATTTTCTCTTTTCTCGGACCAAAAGTTTAAATTTTAGAATGTCTAAAACTTTAGAGGATTTTGTCGAACTACTTATTAGTTATTAGCATCAGATATTATTAAATTTATACATTTATGCATAACTTGCAACTATCTTCATAAAATAGGAAAATAAATGTCAATTTATGAAACTAAACTCTTCGAATAATTTGTTGGATTCAATTAAAATATTCAGATAATTTACTTTGATTTTCAGGTAGAAATTAAACCTTCATAATGTGTGAAAGATTATTTTAGTACGTGTTTTGATACTATCTGTGCAGTTTCTAGGACAACTATAAAATGGAAGCGCCATGTCACGTGCTCCGAATACCCAGCCTAAAATAAGATCCTGCGTCCAGAACTAAAACGAATAAGTAAATTTTGAGGTAAATATATGTAAATAGTTAACGCAATTTTCTTCCTTCAAATTTCCCTTCTTTTCTTTTTTTCCTTCCTTCCTGAGACAGTGAGCGCACGCATTTTAAATTAAAATTAGCGTATTTTAAAATCGTGAAAAAAATGAATAAAATATTAATTTTTTTTTTTTCAAAATAAGCGATAGTAAGCGCGATGCTTCTAGCGTTTTAAAATATTTTTCTAAAGACAAGTTTTAATTATTGCTGCTGATAAAGGAACTCTTATTATACCCTTGCTAGACATCTCCGAATGACACTGGCTGGAGTAATTTATGAGTTGCTATCTTCCCGCTTTTGCCATCCCCACTTAAGAACGGGGGCCATCCTCGTGATATTTTCCGTGAGTCTAGATCTGCAGGGTCACGCACTGATCGTTCTTGAAAAGGGGGTGAAATTGTTGGCGATCTCTTGGCGTGCCGATGTGTGGGAAGTAACCTTCTTAATTACGTCGAAACATACCAATTCCCCCCTCCTTTCCCTCTTGCTGGCGAATTTCTTCCCGCGATAGTTGATGATGGCAGTGTCCCGCAATATCGAAAGATAAGGATGACAGAAGAGCGCAAATTCTCCTTAATTGGATTTGTCGCGTTTAAGGGGTCAGTTAGAAATGCAAAAAAAAAAAAACCCACTCTCCAAAATAAGCGATTTCCTCACCCACAAGTCCGAAGAACTTTGACCCCTCACCCCGCACCTTTCGAAAGGGGAAGCTGAATTGAGGGGTTAACATAAAAAAGTAATGGTCATTCCTGTTCAAGGAAAGTAAGCTTTATAAGCTGTTATTTGGTCTTAAAAACAGTTGACCGTGCGAAAAGATATAACGTGCAAGAAAAAATCTCAAACATATGCTTTTTGATTGATATCTTTTGAGTTTTACTCTTCCCAAAATAAAATCCTGCGTGTGACCCTGCGCTTATGAAATTACAAACGAAATCGGTCTTTTATCGGGGGGGGGGGGATTTACTGTTTATGGATACCGATTTTTCAGTTAGCTCATAATTTCGAAGCATATGTTAATGTTTCTGATATACATTATTTGTTTCTATAATTTCATAGAAATTGTGCACTTTATGAGATAAATATTGAAACTCAATGCAATCTCTCTGGTCAATACCTTAAAAACTTGGTTAAAAGCCAAGTGTATAGAAGTGCGATTATAAAAAATCAATTAAAAATTGCTTAATGAATTAAAAAACATTTAAATGGTATCAGTAAATTAATATTTGTAAATTATTTTCAGTAGAACTAATCTGTGTTTAATGCGAACTAAATTGTTGATTAAAATTCTGAGTTTTTATCAACATTTATTCGTCATTGGATCTTAAAGTTTCTGTAATGCAATAACAATTATGTTTGTGTCAATTAATCGATTAAATGGTTCGAATGTTCGATTAATTTTTTTCCTGGCTATTTCTATTCGGCTAATTCGATCACATTGCTGTTAAAAATATATTTATTCACTATTCAAGTTTGATTAAAATCATATTTTCTTCTATAATATTCGACCTTCCTCGAGTGTAAATCTTCGTTGAAACAGCGTAACTTGCTGGGTGTAATTCTTTGTTATTATTGGTTATGGAATTTATATTGTAGCTCTAAAAACTTCTATGATGATTTCAAGAAGTTTGATTTGTGTTTTGAACGTAAAGAGAAAACGTTGTGAATAAGATCTAATTTCACATAAAAATCATTATAAATTTTGATCTCATACAGGGGCGTAGCCAGAAATTTTTCATGGGGGGGGGTTATGACTACTGCAACTCATATATATATGTGTGTATACTCCATGTGTGTGTGATAATGTAGTGAAGAATATACATTTTGTATGGCAAAAAATTCCTCATGGGGGGGGGGTTATGACCCCCCTACCCCCCCCCTTGGCTACGCCTCTGATCTCATATATAGGTAAAAGCGATGGTACTAGTTATCAGTAACTGCCTAGGTATCATAATTGAACATCTGAAGGTTTAACCAATTTATACATTATTTTACTTTAAAAAAATAAAAAAATACTTCCACCGCTAATGTTCTGCGAGCTAGGACAGATTTTTATTTTGCAATACGTACTTAAGACTCTTCCCATTAAAAAAATAAAATATATGCATATGCATTATTAGTGTACATTGTGTCCTTTTTAAATAAGATTTATTGATTTATTTAATTTTACTTACAATTACTACTAAACATATTGGGCGAGGAGAGAACTAATTGCTGAATTGATTTTGCAAAATATCAAACGATTTAGCAGTAACAGAAATTGCGTCTTTGATATTAACAATTCTTGAGAAGAGTTCAAATGCAACTTCTTTATAAAACTTGTAACCATCTCTAATTACACAATCACAGTGATTTTTAAAAAGTTTATTCTATTAAAAATCCAACATGAATTCATATTCTCTATGCTTCTCTATCCAGGGGAGCAGTTGAGTATGGCAGGTAGGGCACGTTCCATGCGCAATACTTTAAAGGGGTTACAGATTCCAACAAAGACACTGACACAATGAATGAAACAATCAACCCATTCACTCTTACCTTTACAGAGATGCGACGACAGTGATTATTTCTTCTGCAATTATCGTTGCTTCCTAGTTTCGGTCTTTGAATGATCCTGTTGCGGGCCAGCAACCCAAATTTGAGCTGCACTGAAAGACCCAAGCCGGGAAGCAACGCTGAGGGCAGAAGAAAAAATCGCTGTCGTCGCTTCCTTGAAACGATGAAAGCGAACAAGTTAAACAAAACGCTAAAATATCTATTTTTAAATGACTGCTCTTAGAACTTGAATCTGTGAGACTTTTATAATTTGAAAATATAATTTGTCATTCGAAAGAAATGTTTAGAATGACCGTACAAAGTGTTCAGTGTCTTTCTAACTAAGAGAAAGAGCGCATAATGTTGTCTGCCACATGAACGTTACTTTACCTAGGTACGACACTGAATCTCAAATTTTTCTGAGTTGTCAGACATGCAGCTGCAACATTTTCAACTTTAGTTTATACAAACGGGGAATTGAAATGCATTTATAAGAGAAAAGACTAAAAACAATTGTGACCCCTCCTCTCTGCAGAATTTTTTTGGGTCCGCCCCTGATTTTTTTAAATAGTGGACAAAAACTTACTTTTATTTGCTTTTAACGAGGCTCTTGAATTTGCAAAGTGTGGGCGGGGGGGGGGGGGTGTGTCAAGCACCCACCTGCCCCTATATGGGCTCAGAGTAAATGGGACGATACTATTTAAAATGCTATTGTAAAATTCTGTTTTATTTTGATATCAATAGAAATAATTATAACAATACTATAGTTCAAAATAGGCTTTTTTGAACTCTTTTAATTTTAATTATTTTATTTATTTAGGTTTTTTTTTGTGCGTGTGTGTGAGGGGAGTTATGCAAAAAACAGATAAGAAGTATGATGATAACTTATCTGGAAGCATTTAAAATGTATTAAAATAAATAAAATAAAATGCATCAATTTAAAAAGGTGCTTAAAGTGATACACATCACTAAAAATAAAATTTTCAGATTTAATTTTACAGCTAAGCCAAAGTAATATTAGAAAAACCAAACAGATGGCTAAAAGATTAGTTTTTTTTTTTTTTTTTTTTTTTTTTTTTTTTTTTTTTTTTTTTTTTTTTAACTTGTCATGGTTACTGTGAAAGTGAATAAAGCGTGAATGTGACACAATTTATTTAAGGTGATTTTATCATTAAAAACTGCCGGTTTGTAGATATATTTCTCATTAATTAATACATATTTAATCATGTCCTTTTGTATGAGCCTTGATTTCCCTTTTTTATATGAAAATAATACTATTTAGTTCGGTAATTATGTTTGTTCTGTTTTTTATAAAAACTTTTAAATAAGAAACAGATATACAGTGGAACTTCTTTTTGCATATCTAACCGACCCCTTATTGCGATCAAGATCGCGCCGAAACCCATTACAGGAAATTTATGACTCTTCTGACCTTCTGACAGGCTTCTTGACTAGGGGTACGCCTGACCAGGAAAGACAAGTCAATTATCTTTGAGACGGTCCCTCTTTTGAACCCCAACACCCCGGCTAAGGCATAAATCCCGTAAATCATTTTTCGATGTAATGGGATACCACGTTGATGATTTCGCATGGTGACAGGATGTCTAGAAACAAGGCAATGTGTCTGGAAGGAGCCGAAGCCACGTGTTTACGATGATGCGTAAACATGCTGTCTCGTTTTAAAAACTCATACATATTAATGTTCTATAAAAGCACTCGCATTATCTTTGAATTCTTCATTCAGCTACACTGCAATTAATTTAAATGTAATAAGCGAACCAAGCCGTATTTACTTTTGTTTTTATCTCGGTATTAGAAAATGCATTGATTCAAATATTTGCGGCAGTAATGGTGATCGGCAAAGACATGTTAGGGCCGAAATACGAAACAAAAAGAAAAATATTAGGTGAAAAACTATCTATTGAAGAAGAAAAAAATGAAGATAGCCATACATCAATTAAAATCAGCGTTCAAAGTTCCGGATTTTGAGATTCCGGATCCCTTTGGGGAGGGAAAAAAAAAAAAAAAAACGAGACTAGTGCCAGATTATAGGTTCCCAGATTATGGATGCTGCATGTATATATTAATTTTCAATAAATTACGATGATCGGACTTTCTGCGGGTATATTTTTACATTTGTTTACATTTTTACGAATGCGGCTCATACGTCGGTGCGGCCCTTCTGTGAGTATATTTTTACACTTGTTTACATTTTTACTGGTGCGGCCCTTACGCCGGTGCGGCCGTTTTCCCGGTTTTTACGGTAGATGCTTATAGTTTAAGGTGAGTGGCCACCTATCATTTCACCAGATATCATTTTTTCACCTTTGCAGTTATTACGTGATGTTCGAACACAAATTTACGCAGTTTGAAATGATTTTCTCAAAATCTAATCAAGATTTTTTTTTAATTCGAAGCCTATGTTTTAAGTTGAGTCAGCACCTATCATGACACCCAATTTCATATCATTCGCTTCAGTCGTTTTTACGTGATGCTTGAACACAAATTTACGCAGTTTGAAAGGATTTTCGTAAAATCTCAAAATCCAATCAAGATTTTTTAAAAATTCGACACCTATGTTTTAAGTTGAGTGACCACCTATCACGACACCCAATTTCATATCATTCGCTTCAGTCGTTTTTACGTGATGCTTGAACACAAATTTATGCAGCTTGAAAGGATTTTCGCAAAATCTCAAAATCCAATCAAGATTTTTTAAAAATTCGACACCTATGTTTTAAGTTGAGTGACCACCTATCATGACACCAAATTTCATATCATTCGCTTCAGTCGTTTTTACGAGATGCTTAAACAAAAAAAGCGTCACGGACAGAATGACAGACAGACAAACTTTTTATTGAGGGTCGCATCGGATTCCCGGGTGCTTGAAACGGATAGAAATCACACAATTTTTGAATTCCAAGAAATGTACAGACAAAAGTCTAATTTTATTTATATAGATTGCAAAGACGTTGTCAAGGTGGGTAAGGCCAGAGTCCCAACCCTGAAATTTTGATTTTTGATTATAATAGTCTTTTGTGAGAAATTCTGCAGATTCACCCCTTTTATGCACTCCCTTACCCCCAAAATATTTTTCTGACTACATGCCTAAATGACTGTAAGCATGTATTATGGCCTTACTAGTAAAGGGCTACGAGCTTAACTCATTAGCACCCGACTTTTATCATCGCATTCTACAATTTATGTTGATGCCAGAAGTGAAAAAGAAATTTCTGACATTTCTCGGGCATAAAGAATGTCCTTCTTTTTCTAAAAATGTGAATAAAATAACAAAATATTCTCGTTTTACTTTGTTATTGCTGAGTATTTTGTGGAAATCAGATTTATTTTTTGAGAAATTGAAATAGGAAAATAAACTAACGTTTATTTATTTATTTATTTTTATTTATTTATTTATTTATTTATTTTGCAACTAACGAATTTTACGAGTGTCCCAAATATAGGACACTGGGCATTAATGGGTTAATCTTCTTAATCCCTATTAACATATTTTTAAAAGGACTTAATCAAAAAAAAAAGGATTTTTTCCTACATCATTTTAAAAAAAGGCATACATGTCAAATAATTCTACATTTCAAGCCCATAATTTTTATGCAACCCCAAAACATTTTGGTAGTCTATGCAAACTTTGCATGTCTTATTCATATACAAGTTTTAATAATTTAACTAACAATAATTTACCTATATAATGTTATAATTAAAAATACAGAGTTTTAAGACCTCGGGAATTGGTGAATTGGGGGGGGGATCAATTCCCCCTAATACATACATAAGTACAAGACCGACTCTAGCAGTTTTGATGACCTTGTGGCACCCCTCGTCTGTGTTCACCTGGTCCTTCGGAAACGTGCTTTTGATCGCTAGTCAGCGATTGCTAACCTGCACCTGAATTGGGAGCTGTGGCACTCGTTTCAGCAGTAAATCCGCAGCTACTGCAATTATACAAAACTTGGACACTACTGCACAAGCCGCTATAAAAGGCACAGCAAGCTAGAGCTCAATAAGCAGTAGTCCCTGCCGGGATCTGGTGTGGCCGTCTCTGGTTCCAGTACGTGGATCTGAGATTCAGTTCTGAGGTGATGGATCGTGAATAGCTGCTCTTCTTAGCTGCCAGCTCGACACTAAAGATCCAAAGTCTTGCCACAGCATACGTTGTGGACCTGGAGTGCCTGCTTCCTCCTGCATCCAGCCTCACGCCATCGATCCGGTGCTACTCTCTGCTTTGTCTACCACACCTACTGTACTACTTAGGTTGCCTATTATGATTTATTGTTTTGTTTCGTTATTTGTTCATTTGCAGTTCAATGTTCATTAGTTGTTACTGCTTAATAAAGCTGGATTTGGGCAGAATAAGTTTAATCATTTAAAACCTTCTGATCTGAAGTCAAAAAGGGACTTACCACAAACCTCTTTAACCTAAAAGATCCTTTAAAAAAGCAAACGAGAAAGATAAATCATGCCAAACGCATTGATTATAAAACACTTTCCAACACATGAATATTTTTGCGCCAAATTTGACAATGTATTTTCGTTAAATCTCGTGAGATTTTGGAGATAAGATAATGTTGCATTATCACTATAAATGCAATTTTATGAGACTCTGTAAACAAGGTTAAAAAAAATCCCATCGTTTAACTGAAGAATCTAAAAATTTTATACTCATTGTCTTTTGCTAGAAATGTATTAGTGTTTCTCAAATGTCATAGATTGCAATACGCAGATAGCCCTTAGCCATTCCTTAACGAAACACAATACACTAAATTGGTTCATTACAGCACGAGAAAGGAATTTTCAAAATTCCCAATGAAATCGTCATAGCTTAATATTATTACATTAGATATTTTTCGATTTACTGCCACATAATGAAAATAGCACCAATCTTAGTTCATTTTTCAAAGCATTTTTTTCGTACCCTATTTGGCAATTTATCGGAAAAGTTGCCAACATTGGCGACTTTTGGCAAAATTTGAGGGAGGCACTAAAGATCGTCGTCGGATTATTGGCTATTGTAGGTTATAGTATTATATGCTTTAAATTGATGCTTGTCTCTAAACTGCCATTGACCGTATTGTATTTGAATTATTTTGAGTGCTACTGTAGAAGAACTATTTAACTGTACAGACACTATTTTCGATGGAAAGCGTCTACTAAAATCAAATTTAATGCTCTTTTGGGAACGTGCAGAAACTTTTCCAATTCAAACGATTTCATTTCACTGTGAACATCCGCGACGAAATCATTTTTTTAAGTAAAATAAATAAATAAACTTATAAATCTGGGAAAAGCTTGTTAAGTATGATGTCAATATGAAGTAATAATCACTTGCAATCGCTAATTTTGTCATGCAAATGATTCACTTTTTTGACTCTCGAAAATGAAATGTTCCTGAAAATAGCAAAAAATCGCTTTAAAATGAGGGAATGGGTGGATTTTCAGATTTTTAAAGTAGCGCAGATTGTTTTCTATATTTTTATACATGATTATGGAAATTTTCAAGCGGATCATACAAACGGTGTAGAAATTATCAGGCTTTTTGTCTTTGACATTGCAATGTTTTTGCAGTCATGGCTGAAAAAGTTTTATTTTGAAGTCAGGGATCAGCTCAACTATATAGTAAAGATGATACGCTTTAAAGAAAAACTTCCCATAGAGTGCAATGTATTGGAAATATTTTGAGTGCTCCTGTAGAAAAACTATAAATGCTACATAGACCATTTTCAATAGAGTACATGGTACTGTACATAAGAATAACATATTTAAATTTCGTCGAAATCGATGCATATTTACAGGAGTTAGAGCACGGACGGACAGACAGACAAACCGAAATCATAAACACTTTTCACCCTTCTTGTAAAGTGTTTAAAATGTACTTAAAATAAACAAAATAACCTAATAATTAAACAAAAATTTCAATTCAAACAAATAATTCCTTACTAAAAATACATTTTCTTGCCTTAAAACATATTTATTTTAAAAAATTAAGATGTAACATAATTATATTTAAAATAAATATGCTAAAATAATAAAAAGATGATGATGAAAAATATATATCTACGTGACTTATATATAGACATTTAACTAAAATATATTAAAAGAAACTAAGATATATATTTCCTAAAATTGGAAAATGGTAAAAAAAATGATCCAAAACCAAAAAAACCATGATGTAAACATCATAAAATGCAAAATAATGTCCAAAATTTTTAAAAATACCCTAACATTTTTTAAAAAATGTCAGTGGGAATAATGATGCCAGAAAACAACGATGGACACATGAAGGAAAATGCTGCATTTGTGCGTTTTCAACTATGGGAAACTAAGCAGACAATAATTTTTAGGCAAGCTATGCTTTGACACTTGATGCACCTGAGCAATGCTCGCAACAGGAGTTTGTTTTGTATAAAAGTGGGGGAGCACTAGATATACAGGGTGTCCAGTGCTAACGCTGTCCAATGGCTATTTCCTAAACCGTTATTCAGAGACATAGTTCCAATTGCAAAAATACTTTAAATTGTATAATCTATTATATGAGAAACAATCGAAGTCAATAAATCAAATC
Organism: Cheiracanthium punctorium; assembly: GCA_038373885.1. Classification (NCBI taxonomy): domain Eukaryota; kingdom Metazoa; phylum Arthropoda; class Arachnida; order Araneae; family Cheiracanthiidae; genus Cheiracanthium; species Cheiracanthium punctorium. Next base: position 128,526 of record JAWZYV010012038.1, read on the forward strand.
CTATAAAATTTACGAAATTTAAATTTTTATACGGTCCCCTGGTCCTATCAGTTATATTTAGAAAATTTTTCTTTATGCAATTTCATGCATAATTTAAAAAAAAAAAAAATGTCCTTCTACGACCAAAATTCACGGAGTTAAGCTGCTTAAAGTTAGAGCACTTTTCGAGCTGCGAAATAGGAGTTGTATACAAAATGAATTTGAGAAAAATTAATGTACATGTTAAAATTTTTTATTTGGGAATACCTTATTCCCCCGTACATGATATATATTTCGGTTACACACATAACCATCATCAGTCGTTTCTGGATCTCACACTAATGGCACACTAAATTTCAGGAAGAAGAACGAAGAGATAAAAAGGAAGCCGCCATTAGTGTGAGATCTAGAAACGACTGATGATGGTTATGTGTGTAACCGAAATATATATCATGTACGGGGGAATAAGGTATTCCCAAATAATAATAAAAAAATTTTTAACTAATTAATCCGCCGTATTAAATAATGTTTTATATGTTTTTATTAATGTACATGGTTTGAGCTTTGTACAGTGGCGTAGCCAGATATTTTTCATGGGGGGGGGGGTTACGACTACTGCAACTCACATATATGCATACACGTGTGTGATAAGGGAGTGAAGAATATACATTTTGTATGGCAAAAAATTCTTCATTGGGGGGAGGCTTATGACCCCTCCCCTGGCTTTGTAATATTTATTAGCAATTTCCTTAACTATTTTATGAATATTGATTGCAATAAAGAAGATTAATGTTTAACAATGTGTATTCAATAGAGTAACATAAAAATATAGCTTATGCTGAAAGTAGAATTTTTAAACAGGTTTTTTAAATGAACTGGTATTAAATAACTTAAACTCTCATATAATAGATTATACAATTTAAAGCATTTTTGCAATTGGAACTATGTGTCTCTGACTAACGGTTTAGGAAATAGCCATTAGACAGCGTTAGCACTGGACACCCTGTATATACTCAAGCACTTTAAACTGAATTACAAAAATTTAGACCAAAATCATATTGAATAGCATCTTCACATTTACTTAGGGCCGATATAGAAGGGGTAGGTGAGTGCTTGACCCTTCCCCCCCTTTTTTTTCAAATCCAAGTGCCCCATTAGAAGCAAATCAAAATAAGTTTATGCACAAAATTTTAAAAAATCGGGGGCAGATCCATAAAAAATTCTATGGGGGGGGGGGGGGGGGGGGTGAGGGGCACACAATATTTTTACTCCTTTCTCTTATAAATGCAATTTGCAAAATAAGTCAATTTTTTATTGTCTACCTCCCCCCCCCCCTCCCCTTTTGGATCTGCCATTGAAAATTATAATTCTGAGACACATTTTTTACTTCATTCTAGATTCTAATTACATGCACACACATATTCTAAACAAAAAACTAAAATCAAGATATTCCTAAAAATGTTAAAATACAATAACAATTAAAATTGAACCAAAACCCCAAATCACACATAAAAAAGAATGAGCAAGAACTAAAAGTCAAAAACTATAAGAGAAATAACTACACAATAATCTGCCTATCTACTGATTATTGTATCATACAGCTGATGATGAGCTTGTATTACAATACCCATAAAATAAATTTACATCAATTATAAATTGATTCTTCAAGCATTTTATTACCTTTCAGCTGTATTAAATTTGTCAAATGTTTTCACATAATAAATTTTTAATATGTTTTTTTTTTATATATCAAATAGTAAAACTTAAAAAAATATGCAAATATCTTATTCATTCATTTTTAATGTTTTTTTTTTTTTTTTTTTTTTTGAGTCAGTGTAGTTAAATAACTGAATTATTTATTATTTTACACTTCATTTAAATTTTTAAAAATAATAATAAGTAAAATATATGTTTGGTTCTATGATAAGGCCTTCTTATGTCTTTTCAGTAATTGGCTCCATTTTTAAAACTTTAAACATGAGACCATTAGAAAAATTTTAAACGTAAAACTACTATACATAGAAAAATTTTTAACATAAAATTATATATACGTACAGATTATATATTTGTAGAATTATTCACGTTCAACTTCACTTAAAATGAAACCTCAAAAGCAACGCAACCCAGGAGAAAAGAAAAGAGTTTGCAGTTCACAGTTAAGAATCATATATTTTCAGGATATACTGATAAATGAACAAAACAGAACAACCTACTATAGGTTGAAGGTGTGTCCTTGGATTTTTGCTTCTTTATTTTTGCTTTCTGAGTAATTCCGTGTACTGGATGCTACCAAGAACAGGAAATAGTAAAATGAAACCATATGTACTTGAGCCATCCGTAATCTTGTACATGTACACCTACAAAGGGTCATTCTCTTTTTTTCTGCCCATCTCCTTCTTATCAGCTAGTCCTCAAGCAAAATGGTTCTTTGAAAAAAATAAATAAATAAATAAAAACCTCAAAATACTGGTGTTAAATGATAAAATAAATAAAAACTTTGAAAAAAACACACATAAAAAGTTACTTATAAGATGTTACGATTGTTTCACCCAAAAAATTCTTTCGAGTTTCTTCAGAGTTCCCTCAGCTCTGTGAGTCGAAGGGCTTGTCTGATGAAGACCGAAAGAATTTTTTGGTCGAAGCGATCGTAACATCTTATAAGTAACTTTTTATGTGTGTTTTTTTCACAAAGTTTTTATTTATTTTAAAATGGTTCTTTGCTTATAGAGACCATGGTTACTACGATATTCATTTTGGGGAACAGTGGATTCTAAATATTCAGTGGGAGTGGAAACATTTAAAATGATCCAAATCTTCGAACTGATTTGTTCCTTCAAAGTAGTTTTATATATATTCCATGACAATTTATACCCATTATTATCCCTTTTATATCTAATATTAAGTGCTAACAAAATTTTTGGGCCTATTATAATTTTGCCCCCCCCCCCCTTTTAGACACCTTGTACACCTCCAGATAACAATCTTACCATTTCATATAATATCAGTACATTTCTTTATTTGAAAAATTCATTCATTTATTATAAAAAATAATAAAATAGCCCATTAATAAATATTTAATGCAGCAAAACTTGTCTTAATTGACCCCTTATTTAGTGAAAATGTCTTTATGATATTCTGTATCCTGTGCATTTACAGCTTCTTACTTTTATTCAACAGATATTTAACTTTAAAGAACAAAAATGTTTCAGTGTCACATAAAACATATTTTACTATATATATTCCTAACAATGTGCATTTATAGTTTTCTCGTACTGTCGTAAACATTATCTAAATTTTGTACTTTTCTAAACTAGTATTGTGGACTTCTTAGCGAATAAGCAAATAATGCATTTTTTTTTTTTTTTTTTTTTCTTTTAAAATATTTTCAGGTCATCAATGTGACATGTGCATAGATGGATATTATGGTGATCCATTAGGAAGATTTGGTCCTCCTAGACCATGCAGAAAGTGTGAATGCAGTGGTAATATTGATCCAAATGCTGTTGGAAACTGTAATACGTAAGTTTAAGCATAAAAGTTTTGTAATTTAAATGGCTTGTATAAAGTTTTTCTACATTTTCTTTTTAATTTTATTCAGGACAACTGGACAATGTTTGAAATGTATTTATAATACTGCTGGATGGAACTGTGAAAGATGTTTGCCAGGATATTATGGAAATGCTTTGACTGTTCCAAAAGGAGGATGCAAGAGTAAGTTTTCAATCAAATGATTGAGTTTTTCAGCAATTTAAAACAATTTTATGTTTGGAAAATTAAGTTCAATTTTTTTAATTAGCTTGTTCTAATACATTCATAAGGATCTATCTCAAATATCATGTAGACAGGAGGAAATTTGTGATAGAAGGGTGTATGAGCTATGGAGATTTTATACTTTCCAGTAATATTATAAATCTATAAGTGCAAATTTTTACAGTAGTAAAAATTTGGAAATAAAATAAAATAATAACAGTTGGCACCTCTTATGCTGTTTGCTCTCGCAGCTGCCAATTCCTTGAAGTTTTGCCTGGTACGAGAAAACATGCTAGTAACTTCAAGAAGTTGCTCAAACAAATGAGAAACTTTTACTTCTACCTTTTTGAATTCTCTTTTAACGATTTTTGTAACAGCCACTGAGCAGTTGGGCTGTTGGATCTGGTGTGGCTAGGCTGCTCACTTCATGTGATTCAGGCCTTCGCCACTGCACGTAGGCCTTCAAGCCATGCACACCATAATGTTTTAATAAGGATACTTCCGCAGGTTTTCTTTTTGAGTGTATATTGTAGACTTTTAAATATATAACCCAGAATTTTGTAAATTAATGATGCTCAGATGGAGAAAATAAAATGAAGTCTAAAGTGTTGAGTAAAATTCCTTATCTAAAGGGAATGCGTTCTTCGAAGTATTTTTTTCTCCTGAAGTAATGTGTTAGCCCAGTATTCAAAATGTCTGTGTGATCATATTGCATAAAAAATAAAACGACAAGCACCATAAAAAATGAATTTCATTTTGTTGTTGCGAAACTTGTTCCTCAGCGTCGCTCTGGTAGAAGATTTCTAGTAAGGAAGAAAAACATGTCCTGCCGAAGGGGAATGAATCTCCTTTTCAACATTGTTGTGTGTGTAAGTTGAAAGTGTGTTGGGCCACCACCTTCATCTTTTTTGGTGATCCAAGATCTTTCTACCCAATATATAATAATAATTCGCCCACCAACTACTATAATGACTTATGCTATTGGAAATGATTTCAATTTTTTTTTAGAACTATCTTGGCTTGATAAAATACCTGGGGAGAGTAAGGTTTAGGGACCCGCCGTACCATCTTAATTTCTTCGATGCAGCATGAAGTGACACGTTTTTGTTAGCTCTACTTGTTTGCCGTAGGGTCAGGGAGGAAGCAAGGGTGGATCCCCCCCCCTCCTAAGAAAAAAGAAATTAATGTAAAAGATCCTATTTTACTTCCATAAAATGGATGTACATGTTAATCTTCTAACTAACAGCCCCCACCGAACACCTAACTGCCCGTCCCCCCCCACACACACACACAATAATTGTTGCCAGATGACTTAATTAATTTAAACTGAAATTTATTCTTAAAGCAAAAAATTAGGCTATGGATATAGAACTGTGTTATTCCAAGCCATTATGATCACCTGTCATGCATATACCAAAATTCTAACTTAGTACTACTAGATTAAATACTACAGCATTAATCATGAAAATGTTGAGAATGGAAATTAATTATTATTTGTAATATAGATAGTTTTAAAAATATATACTTAACATAATTTTATTTTAAAAGTAAATAACCAAATTTCTGGATTTAATTTTTTCCCCTTAATTTTGATACATCTAGATTAGAGACTATCTTTACTATATTATAGAAAAGAATATTTAAAAGCTGTACTTTCTTTCTTAAAATTGAGTACCAAGTAATTAATCAAACCATATCTTTGTCACTAAGAAAAAGAGTTATTGAATAGCCATAATTAATAAAGTGAAAGTTAAGTAGTTATTTTTAATAGAAATATTAAGTACTGGGGTATGCATATAACTGCAATTTAATCACATGTTAACTTTTTAACATACTGATATTTAAAGTTTTGCATTTGTTTCTATGAAACATGTTATCACATTTGTAGAAAATATTCTGTATATTCTTTTCAGGATGTACTTGCTATCTTCCTGGAACTCTTGAACCAGAAAGAGGAACAAGTCCATGCGAGTCCACTGGTGGGGAATGTCGATGTAAGGCAAATGTTGTTGGCCGGCGTTGTGACAAATGTAGGAAAGGATTCTGGAACATAGACAGTGGTGAGGGTTGCTCTTCCTGTAACTGTAACAGGATTGGATCTGCCAACCAAACTTGTGATATTCGTTCTGGCCAGTGTCACTGTAGGCCAGGTGTTGTTGGAAGACATTGTGATTCTTGTGCTCCTTATCATTATGGTTTTTCAGAAGAAGGCTGCAAAGGTATTATCAATAACCATTCTTTTCATTGCTTTTATTACTTTAAATATATTGTAAAAACTAAACCCAGTGGCACAACAGTCTAAATATATTTATGCCACCCCCCCCCCCTTTTAATGCCCAATCATCCTTTCTCTACGACAGGGGCATAGCCAGGGGGGGGGGGGCTGATAGCGTTGTAGCCATGGGTAAATGTAGGATATGGAGAAAATTATGTATTTGTGGATAAATCTGAAAGCTCCCCTTGATATACCCATAGTACATTTGAAAGTTCCCCTTGAGAAATTTGAGGTTCAGCTAAAGACCTAAACCAAATTTTTAAAAAAATTCTGATGTATGTTTTCCAAACTGCAAAGATTAATTCAATTTATGAATTTTAGAAAGTTTCTTCCTTTCTTTTATCTAACTTATTTTTATATGAGAACACTTTTAGACAAAATTAAAGGGGGCATCCCCCCCCCCTAAAAAAAAAAAAATGTTACATCAATTTTTTCTATTGCATTCTAATTTTCAGCCACCCCCGTAAAAAATTCCTGGCTATGCTACTGCTCTACGTTGGTCCCTGGGGTGCAGAAGTATTCATGTTTGGCATTTTTCAAAGGATGCTACTCCTTGCCCACCTTTTCCTTTAGTGCCAGTGCACCCTACCCTTTTTTCCGTTAGTGCTGAAGTCCTGTCTGTCATAGAAAGAAAACATGTATTGCTCTTTTGAAGAATTTACTTATCAAATTGTGATGCTATAAGTTGGATAATCTTTTAATGTGATGTATTCTACTCCACCTTTAACACCTGCTTGCAAGCAAACATGCACAGAAAAAGAATCCAATGGGGTATCAGAAAAATTACCATTTTATTAACAGAAAGTGCTCTTTTTGATATATCCCTCCTCTGGCCGCCTATTGTAAAGAAATGTGAACACTGTTTTGATATGTAAGCATGAGCCAGATGGTCATCCTGAGATGGGAACCCTGCATTTAATTCCTCATAGAAGCTTGTACCTCATATTAATAATCCATTTAAGGGATAAAAGGTTGAGTACATCTTGTCCAGACCATGAATCAAACCCTGGATCTGTTGTGTGGTAGTAAAATGTGCTAACCATTATGCAAATAGGCTTCTAAGCCTATGTTTAATGTTTTTAAAGTTTGAATATTTCAAACTACTTTAAACACAATTTTTTTCTGTATTTAAATTATCAGTTTAGTAATTGGGGGAAAATGTGTGTACTTAAAATATAGTTTATTAATCTAATTATTCTTTTTAGCCTGTGAATGTGATCCTGCTGGTTCTACATCACTTCAATGTGATACAGCTGGTCAATGTCAGTGTAGACCCAACAGAGAAGGACGAAGATGTTCAGTGTGTAGAGATAATAAATATAGTAGAGGAACAGTTTGTAAAGGTATTTGCTTTTTAGTCTTTAATAGAAATGTATACTTTTTTAACAATAAATACTAGAATAATAAACACTTTGATGCTTTGAAAGTGCCAAACTTCTAATATCTTCTGATGTATAAGAAAAGTTGCTTTCAAATTACAATGATATTAATACTGTAGGTACTTTTGATGTTCCCAGTTGTATATTTATGAATTATGTAGTATCACTCAAATTTTTCCAGATTTTTTTTTTCTAGACATTAAAAATTATTAGAAGTTAAAGGGTGAATCACATCTGCCTTCTAAATTATTACTAGGATTTGTTAAGTATTTCTGAAGGCAATGTTTCATGCTAATTTAATTTTGCCAAGAAAATGTCAGCGTGTGATTGCACCTATCATAAAACTTTTTTTACTTAAAATACTATATTATTACTGTAAAAAAAAAAAAAAAGAAGAAAATTGAAGCTTGTACATTTCAAGAGTTACAAGGTTTTTCTTTCTTCAAGAACTGAATATTGAAAACTTTGTATTATTAACAACGAACTTTGTAAAATAGCACACATAAAAAAGATACCTATCAATATGATCATTTTGGTAATAGAGAAGTTCAGAAATCCCGGTTCCCTCTCGAAATTTTTTTTTTAAACGAAACGATAACTTTTAAAAAATATGATTTAAGTTTACATGCCTAATATTTATTTATTTATTTATTTTTCAAATAATATTTTAAATAATAAAAATGTGTGAATTCGTATACTTTATAAAAAAAAAATTTTAAGGCTTACTTAAATAACTTATTATTTATTGCTCATATTTCGGTTCTAGCTCAAGCATTTAAAAAAAATGAGTTCTCAATCCTTCGGGACCACCCTGAAAAATAATCCTGATTACACCACTATTTAGTACTAAAATGTCAGAAAGCAAGAGCACCCCCTTACTAGCGTGCTTCTATTCTTATAGATATTGCTCTACAATTGCAAGAACACCCCCTTTCTCCCCCCCACCCCCCCCCCCCCCCCCAAAAAAAAAAAAAAATCTGGTATATTCATGCATGTATAACATACTATATACTGTACATCCCCGCATTGTATAAAACAGACGCCATGTCTAATCCCATATCATAATAGAGGAGCAGATACTGTATCTATCCCATATTGTGTCATCAGTAATGAAAACAAAACATACGGATCTTTCAAACATCATCCAAACGAGACCATTCGGCACATGCGAAACGCAACCCTCTTAGTAGGCAGTAACAAAAGCGAAACATATTGCTACTGCTACTCAAATACCAAGACTGGTTTTCCCCTTAAAACTGCGATCCGATATCCAGTAGAAAATAACAGAAGATATTTGTACTCTATTACCTGCGATCCGAACGTGCGCAGTCACGATATCAACCATAAAGTAGCAATTCGTTACTTCGAGTTTAAATGATTATCTGCATCTCAGTAACGAATACACATGGTTTGCTACAGCTCTATTCAACAGCAATTTTGTTATATTTATATTTTCTTGCACAAACTTTATCCTATTTTATTTCCTGTTGTGTTTAATTTATTGTTTGTGACTGCATTTAAAGGAAGTCAAATTTCTACACTGGAACTACAAAATTTTATTTGTAAAGCCATTTAACCACTCCTGATTATAATCAAGCTATTTGTACACTTGTTTAAAATCATTGATGTTCTGTTACTCTGCTTTAGATTGTCCACCTTGCTACTCTCTTCTTGAAGAAGCTATTGATAGGTATAAAGATAAGCTAACTGAATTGGCCAAGCTGATGGAAGAGTTAAAAAATCATCCTGAAACTGTTGAAGATTTTGATTTTCAGCGAAAGCTGAGAGAAGCTGTGAGAAAAATTGATAATTTGATGGATGATGCCAAGAGAGCAGCCCGTAATATTGTTTTAAATTTATTCATTTTATAACTCTTCTTTTTGTTGTTAAGTTAGATCAGTGGTAGTCACTAAGGTCCATACTGCACCACTGTAAAGGATGTTTCAGCTTTCATTGTGGGTGATAGAGATTTTGTCCGATACTGAAGCACTTCTTTTTTTTTTTTTTTTTTTTTTTTTTTTTTATCCTGATCATTTAATTTTTAAAGTATTTTTTAAGAAGTTTTCATTGCATTATTTGAAAACATTTTTATTTGGTTTTAGTAAAATTCTTTAGTGTTTATATTTTATACTGCGTCACAAATTTAAATTCAAAATAATGCAATCCTACTATGTATTAAGATTGCACATTTAATAGATTTTGTTAAATACTTTCAGTAGTTGGCACCATTAACTCAATTGCAGTTGTACGATCTATATTTCTGGTTAGTGTACTATAATATTGGGAGAAACTGTAGTGATACCGTCTTTAAAGGAATTTATCTCTGCAGTAATGCATCAGGGTATAAACTTAAATTTGATGGTGGTATGCATGAAATCCTATGACAAAATAACGGTTTGTCCAGATAGGTAGAAAATTATATTCTATTTTATGGATTCAGTTTTGTATCTCGTATCTTGTGGAATCAAGTTTTGGTGTTAATTATATTTTGACTAATGAAAGAAGCCACCTGAATATTTATGAAATAGGGCACTTTCATTTGTTCTTTACAAAAATTTAGTTATACCAGGTGATTCAAAATAGATGTTAAGGTGATTATTTTTTAAACCGTAAGTGATCGAAACATACTTCCAATTAGAAAAGTTCGTCAAATTAAGAGTAGCTTTCAGATATGGCATTTTTTTTACTGGGGGTTGTATACATATTAAAATACGAAATTTAATTTTTATACGGTCCCTCCTTTCCTACCCTTTATATTTAGAAGAATGTTGCTCTTTGCCTAAGAAAATTAATAAAACAAATCCCGTGTCTCTAAGTGAAATAGTTAGCGAGAAAATTAATTTTGAAAATGATGACTTACACCACTTTACCTACTGTGTTGGCGTCAGTTTTCAGGCGAAAAAATCTTTACTTTAGGGACCAACTATGAGTTGATAAAAGATAAATAAAGATCCCATTGTTGGGAAAAACAATTAATGCATTCAAATGCATGAAATTAACAGATGCAATTTTACCTAAAATGATCTGTACTGCTTTATGAAATGAGCGATAATTTAGTCTTTTAGGGGTCATCCACTCATTACATCATGCTTCTAGACAAGGAATTTTAAAGTGTAAAAGAGAATGACAAAACAATGGCATAGGTTATTATGGTGGGATAACTTTCTCTAAAATTGCCAAACATGCTTTACAGGAAAATTCTAGCTAAATTAGGATTTGAGGAGTCAACTGTGTCTATCGAGTGACTATTAACATAAATTAACGTCAGTTGAAAAGTAATTACATTTTTCTCACTTTTGAGACATCCCCTTAGTGCTTGGCGACAAATGCCAAAATTTTCAAATTGATATATCTCGGAAACTATTCCACGTAGAGACACGGGATTTGTTTTATTAATTTTCTTAGGCAAAGAGCAACATTCTTCTAAATATAAAGGGTAGGAAAGGAGGGACCGTATAAAAATTAAATTTCGTATTTTAATATGTATACAACCCCCAGTAAAAAAATGCCATATCTGAAAGCTACTCTTAATTTGACGAACTTTTCTAATTGGAAGTATGTTTCGATCACTTACGGTTTAAAAAATAATCACCTTAACATCTATTCTGAGTCACCCGGTATATCCAGTGTTCGGTTTTTCAGCCTTCAGGATTTCATAAATAATTTAATTAATTAAATGTTATTTCATCAGATTCCATGCTTGTATGTATGCAAAATATAAAAAAATATTGATTTAACTGCAGTAAGTTAAATCTGTATTTACAAAGATTTATTCTGCCAAACCTAGAGAAAATCTGACAAAGTATTTGGTAATTAATTATTATAATATGTTTTAACTTTCTGTAATACTATTTTAAACATTTTATATAGTAATTTCCCTATATTATTATTCATTACATGAGTGATTTGAAAATTTTACTACTGACAGGTAAAAAGTGTAGAATAAATATAAAAAGGTGACTACCCTGGATTAGGTTGATTTTTTTTTAAATTTATAATAAAGGAACATCTTTGCATTTTTAACATTGCATTCCTTTTTTTTTTTCTAAATAAGGAATTGGCAGCTATGCATACTATATGCTAGTTGTTAAAATTTTATTTCAATCAAAAATAGCATATACTCCTGATGTTATTACAAAAATAATGACAAAAATGTAAATTTTTACTAATAATTGAGATGTCTAGAAATGAAAATTAAATTTTAAAGTAAGTTTGTAGTTGCTACCATTTTTAAATGAAAAATGTTATGCTTGCTTATATTACATTTCTTTGCTTATGCAAGTATAGCATAATTATACTAGTCAGTTAATTTTAATTTTTTGATATGCAGTACTTAGAAATGATGAAACACAAGTCATGGCTGCTGCTTTTTTTGAATTTTAAATAAACTGTTTATCCAGTGTGTATTCTGGTAAAAAGAAATTATTTTATTTAGAAATCAAATTTATGCAATATTATTCAAACCATGTGTGGTACTACAGAAAGAATTATTTTTGTCGAAATGAAAATATACGATGTTGCTTAAGCCATGTATATTTTTATAGAAATTATTATTTATTTATTTTAAAAATAAAATTTATATAATAGTAGCTGCATAAACAAGTGAAACATAAATGTTAAAATGTCTTTGTTTTGTAGTTAAATTGTTGATTTCTCTATTCTAAGAGATAAGAGTTGACTTTTTAATGATTCTGACAATTTTAAGCTATTGAATTTAAAATTTGGCCTTATGAATTGCTATTAATTTTTTTTAATATATAATGCATATTGTTTTATAATGTATCTATCTTAAACTTTTAATTGTCTGTTATAGATTTATAAATAAAAGCTTACTGATATTAAATTGTTTTTAAGTTTCTGATGCAAGCTTAATTAATCAGTTGAATGACTTGCGAAAGAGAATAAAAGAAATTGGTGAGACAGCCGGTAAGATCCGTGAACGTCTTGACGATGGTGAGGATCATCGCAGATATGGCCTTCAGAACATTTCAATGGCTGAAAATGTAATCCAACAGGCTCAGGATGCTGCTGCTACAGCCAGAAGGTATTTAGATATACAGGGAAAGGATGCTTACAACTCAGCTTTGGATCGGAAAGACAGGCTTGGACAGCAATCTAAAAGATTATCGGAGATAGCTCGAGAAGCCAGGCAGTTAGCTGACCAGTAAGTAATTTTTAACCCAGATAAAATAATTGATAAGCTTTTATGCAGTAATTTATAAATAAAAGTAAAAGCTAATGCTTAACAATGTACTAATATATGTGATAGACAGTTGTTTTGAGCTTAACAAAGAGATCCTGATCCTACATCAGTATCAATGTAAACTCAGAATGGGCAAAAGTAAAAATGAACTAGCATCACTTTTGTTGCCCCTGAGTACGCATTGTCATGATGAAAGGATCTTTTGTCTATCTGGAAAGAACTGTTTTCCTTTTTTTGTATTTGTGAGTGCATTCATATAAGTATCTTTTTATTTTTTTATTCCTGTTTAACTCATTTCAGTTCTGCTTCTTCTTTTGGTTCAGGAACAACTCCCATTAATAAACACAAATTATTCTTAGGATTTTCTGAACATAAAAAAAGCTGATAAAAAGACCAAAATAATTTCAATCTCATTACTTGATTTTGCTGGAACAAAGTACAGTCAACTCTTGATATCGCGAAGTTGGCAGTGCTGGCAAAAATATTCGAGATAACCAAAATTCGAGATGTCAAAAATCACATATAATATCTTATTTAGGGGTATATTTTAATTGTGCAGTTGAAATATATCGTCAAATCAAATTATAAAGCAAAATATTTTTACTTTTCTGTTGACAAATGCTGAATTTGATCATTAGGATTAATGTTAGAAGACGAATTGATGAATAATACACATAATCAAAACAGTAATTGACTAATTTTAGTTAAAACTGGGTTACTAGATATTTTTCAAACTTACTTGTTTTAGTTTTGATTTCAACGTACCCTTATATATTAAATAATTAATTTTAAACAAAACATTAGACATCTTCCAGTACGTTAACATAGCTTCAGTCGAACGATAAATAACAGATACTGCATTATGAACATCAGTGTTCGTGTTCACATTGTTATTAATAAACTGAAGAGTCATCTTCTTCATCTGTATCTTCTTGAGCTGTTACGAATTATACCTTGATCAGCAAGCTGAAGTTTAGATGTTGTATTAGGTGGAAGGCATTCAAGCTTGATTGATTTTAAGCTTTTTTAATTTGGATGTGTGTGTAAAAATATGGAACAATTTACTGAAAGACATTTTCCCAGGAATTTGAAGATCAAAGAAAAATCAGCTATAAAATTTCTAAGCAACAGTAAAAATTGAGATAACTGGAGTAATAGATTTTTTTCTTCGAGATAGAGAGAATAAAAATTACATTGAATTACATTATGTCAATTTGGAACCTTAAAAACATCAAAACAAAAGTTGAACTATCAAAAGTCAACTATTCTTGAGATGTCTCACTAAAAAATCAATCTGAGCATTATATGTGAATAGAAAAGTTTGAACTGGCTTAATAAGTGATAATGTTAATTTTAAAAAATCAAAACTTTAATATTTTTGATTAAATAAAATTTTGGTTTGAAATTTGATGAGAATCTAGAAAAAGCATAACATACTATGGGCATCATGGTATCATCTACTACTACTATCATTAAATTTAATTTTCTTTTCACTAAGAACTCATGCAAAGTTTACATGGTTTTCTGATAGGCAAGAAGAAGATGCTGAAGTCAGTGATGATGTATCTAATCAAGCTTTGAATACATCTACAGAGGCTTATCGAATAGCTAGAGAAACAGTCGACTCGCAAGAACGAATGAGCAATGAAGTTTATGATTTGGGGCGGAAGTAAGCCAATTTCATATTATGTATGTAAATATATTTCTGTATTCACATTACTTTATAAAATATGTACAGAAGTAAAAATATTAGAGAAATGGTACAATTCCCATTAGTTGTTTTAAAATATATTCCATTTAAGAAATTATTTCATGCTTTCTGGTTTTACTCAGACATCTAAAAACAATATAAAGGGAGTTTTTGTGTTTAAATAAAAGCATGCTATAACTATTTATAAATCTATGCTAGAAGTAAATTGAATCTTTTTCTACTAATTTGAACAAGCGCCATAATACATTTGTTAACATTCTAAAATATTCTGTTTAATGGCATTCCACAGTAGAAAATGTTTAGTTTGAAAAATTTATATACATGCTAGTTTATGTCTTGTTCACGTTATAATATTTTTTTCATAATCATGGGGATTGAAAAATTGATATACATGCTAGTTTATATCTTGTTCATGTTATAATATTTTTGTTTATAATCATGGGGGTAATTAGTATTAATCTAGAGCAGTTATTGAAACAGTGAGCATCCAAAAGCTAGGCAGGCACCTGACTTTATCATAGTCACTCTTCACTCTAGATTTTTACCAGAAAAAAAACAGTTATTCTTTGGACCACTCATCAACTCTGTCATCTTCTGTTTAAATATGTATATTTCTGCATTTTTCTAATACTGTCACTTAGGCTGTATAAGATTATGTAGTATGAAATGGCTAGCACACAGGCTTTCATTTTACTCTATTTCAGGGTTTTCTCAATTTTCTATTATAAAAGAAATTGAAATTTTGTCACAAATAAACAGATAACAATAGTAATAATAAATGAAACTGTGATCCCATTTTGTTATTATTTGGAGAATTAGAACATTTAGATAGAAGAAAAATGTTCATGGATTGTGAGTTTGTTTAGTTATATTCAGGACAGCTTTAGTGAATCTGAGTACATGGACACCAGTCAAGCAGGACATGTAAAGGGGGGGGGGGGGGGGGAAGGCACACTTTTTAAAAAAAATCCTGCCTTTTTTTAAACTGTTTTTATATTTTTCTGATAAAGAATTTTTTTGAATAATTTAGGCATTTTTAATAATTATGAATGGAATTTTGCAAGAGATAACTTCTTAAAGTTATATTACACAATATATAAAGTTATATATGCATTACAAACTCACCAGTACTTATGTTTTCCCTTTTCATACTAAAGAATTTACAGAGTCATATTTTCCCCTGCAGTAATGCATATTATAATTTTTCACTTTAGTTATAAGTAGCACTAAAAAAGCAACACATTTTCCTACATTTGTAAAAAGCTGGCCAGATGCTCATAAACAGTTAAAAACTAGCACATGTCTGTCAAACTACAGATGTCTGGTAACCCTATAAAGACTGTCAGATTTTCAAATTTTTTTACTGTCATTCTTTCATTTAGGTTAGATGATTTGGTGGACTTCCTTAAACGTACAAAAGTACTTGCTGAGGATGCAAAAGAAGAAGCTAATACAGCTTATGATGATGCCTTAGGAATTTACACTGATGCAAATTCACTTATTGTGCCAACTGCTGATGTCGAAACAATAAAAGATGAAGCTGAAAGAATAAAACATGAAGTATACTTACTTTAATCCTTTTATTAATATTATTATTTTTTTGATACTCAAGTTTTATTATAAGCAGTTTTACAGATTGTGGTTTTAAAAAAAGGAAAAAAAAAAGATTCCACATATTTTCTCAAGGAATTTATTTTCAAATTATGAAATTGGATCAAAATATTCCCTTTTTATTATTTTCTTAAGCTTATTAATGCATTTTTTAAAATAAAAAGTGATCTTTTATAGATGTACAATTTTTTTAATTAATTTAGATGTGCATTATTTTCTAATAAATATGAAAGCAACTATTGTCTTGTAATTTTAATTAAAAAAATTAAGCAAATCGTATATGGTCAGTGCAATTACTTCTCCCCTTCCCAAAATAATATGTATTCCACATATAAAATATTTTTGTGACTAAAAGAAAACTTTAAACTCCATAGTAAAATTGATATCAATTATAAAATTTACAAGAAACTATTTGTCATAGTGGCATTGTAGTTTGTTTGAATGCACTGTTTTGATTTTAAAGACTTAGTGATTCAATCTTTTAACTTAATGCTTATATATTACTTTCAATTTCATGTTTAAAAAAATTTTTTTTAATTGATAGTTGGCTGAATGGGAAGGGGGGGGCTGTAATGCAAGTGTCTATACATAATTAAGTGATTAAATATTTATTTTTAGGCAAGAAGAATCAGGGGACAAGCAGATGATTTAGCTAATGAGCATAAGGATGCATTATCTCGTCTGGATGATCAGGCTAAAGATGCTCAAGGCTTATTAAATGAAGCCATCAGACAACAACAGGTAAATTTTTACTTCTGATTTATTCTCTAACTAACAAGAATTAGCAGTTACCATAGTATGTGTTTTTGTTTTCAATTATTTATTTATTTACTGCTAAAATATATTACTAGTTAAAATTTGTGTTGAACATTGAGCCTTTTTTATGGGGATTGAAAACAAAAATCTTATAAATAAAATTAAAAGAAATGATTTTTGTAATGATGTCTGACTTTCTTTCATTATACTGTACTAATGTCTATCTTTGATTTTCTTTTGGCTGTTTGTTTTACTTGGATTAAAAATTCATGAGTTTAGGCTAAGATCAGCCTAAAATTTTAAAACTTTTCCTAATTTTATAAAAAAATATATTTACATGCTGACTCAACTCTGTTTATGAAACAAATATGTTGAATGTATTATATCTTTTCATTTGAATGGAAGCCATCAAAATCAAGCCTTTAGGCTAGAAAAAATCCAATTGTTTAATCTTAAGAAATTCTTTATTTTTCTGAAAAACAGCCATAAAGGTATTTACAGTGATTTTAAATAAGCTTCAGGAGCTTCTAGCATTTTTGTGAAATGACCAGAATTTTCTTTCTTTTTTTTTTTTTTTTTTTTTTTTTTTTTTTTTAAGATCTGAATTTTGTGCTGAAAAAGTATGAATACTATAAAAACAATAGCTGTTAAGTATTTTTTTATGTTTTAAAAAATTCACTTTTGATTGTATGACTGATGCAAAACAGATCAGGGGTGCAATGGGGCCAGGGCAGAGCTTGGTACTTTTTTTAAGGCAGGGTGGCACCCTGCACAACACAAAGAAGGGGCTATACTTTGTGCACTGTGCACAAAGTTAGAATGTGTGTGTAATATTTTTATCATGTGTATATGAACTATGCTGATGTTTGCTGGAATGCATTGTAGAATGTGTGCCCCTATAATGTTAAATGTTTCATTGTTTATTTATAGGATTGCTGGGTTTTACTTAGTTCTAAAGATTGTGATAATTTGTACCAATAGCCTTGTGTAATGACAATAGTGTAAAAAGCTTATCTTGGAACTATCAATCAGTTATGTGGTTCCGAAAATTCTTTTTTTACTCCCGTAAAGCTCTTGCGTAATTCTTCATTTTTTATAGATCAAATTGAATATGAAATCATGTTTGATATAAATGTAGTCTATTGTTTATGCTATAATTGAGGGAGAACATAATTTTGATTACCATGGTATCATAATTTCATTACCACAGAGTAGGGAATGTAAATAGAAAGTATTTACTCAGTAGACTGAAAAAAACACTCAAAATACTGGTGTTAAACGATAAAGTAATTAAAAAACTTTGTAAAAAACACACATAAGAAGTAAAAGGAAAGAGGATACGCACATTTCGTTCAAAAATTGTTTTGAACTTCTTCAGTCCAAGCCCCTCGTCGTAAAGAACACAGGGAACTGAAAAGAGAAAAACAAGCAAGATGTTGCCACAAGGGGCAAAGAAAAGTCGAACAAAACCACGGAGAGGGGAGAAAAAAAAAATTAAAATAGGGGATAAAAAGGAAAGGAAAGAAGCACAAAAAATACAGAAATAAAAAAGGAATAAATAAAAATAATAAAAAAGGGAACACAAGTACAAACACACACACAAAAAAGAGAAAACAGAACAAACAAACAAAAAACAAATAGCACACGATTTTTTTTTTTTTTTTTTAATAAATAAAAAAATAATAATAATAATTAAAAAAAAATAATTAAAAAAAAATTGTGTGCTATTTGTTTTTTGTTTGTTTGTTCTGTTTTCTCTTTTTTGTGTGTGTGTTTGTACTTGTGTGTTCCCTTTTTTATTATTTTTATTTATTCCTGTATTTTTTGTGCTTCTTTCCTTTCCTTTTTATCCCCTATTTTAATTTTTTTTTTCTCCCCTCTCCGTGGTTTTGTTCGACTTTTCTTTGCCCCTTGTGGCAACATCTTGCTTGTTTTTCTCTTTTCAGTTCCCTGTGTTCTTTACGACGAGGGGCTTGGACTGAAGAAGTTCAAAACAATTTTTGAACGAAACGAAACGTGCGTATCCTCTTTCCTTTTACTTCTTATGTGTGTGTTTTACAAAGTTTTTTAATTACTTTATTTACTCAGTACTTATCATATGTCAATTTTTTGTGATAACCTGGAAATTCTTGAAAACTCACCTGGAATTTCATTTTGAAAAATGAGTATGAACCCTAGAATATGGCCACTTTATTTTATTACAGTGGAACCCCGATCTATCGTTCCCGCATTCATCGTTTTCCCGTATGGATTGTTTTATTTCTATGGTCTCTGCACAAACTGTATTCAAATAATGTAAACAAAACCCGCATATACCGTTCGCCAAAATTCGCTTTCCCACGTCCATCGTTGTAAAATGTTTCTTCTGACCGAAATGAAATTGAAGATCAAGTGGATCAATATGGCTTACAAATCTAATTACTTCCTGGTATGATATCTTGGGTTGATGATGGTATAGGTGAAGAGTTCTTACATCCAGCAGGGATGAGTATGGTGTAAAATGTAGGGATTATATTTCCATTGACTTAGAAGTAGCAACGTGCGAATGAAAATAATTAAAAATGATAAAAAAAAAATGATAAAAATGAAAATAATTGCGAAGAAGCAGAGAATAATATTCATGCCGATGAGACTGGGCCAACACTAGTGCGTAGTTTATCCTACGCAATAACGGTATTTGAAACTGTAGGACTTTTATATACAAACATGAATACACATAAAAAGGCAAAAAAGAAAAAGAAAAAAAAAAAAAAAAAAACATTGTAAATCTTGAAAATTTTGTTTATTTAAAAGATTAATAAAAAAAAACCAGGGTAAAATTACTGATTTTTTAAAAATAAGTATCACTTAATTTCTACACAATTCCAATTTGTTTCTTTTGCAGCTTGGTAATAAATTTAGTATTTTGGATATACTCTATACATTGTGTGTATTCATAAATTCTGTTTTCTTCGTATTTTGATTTTAACCCGCATTCGTCGTTTTTCCGCATGCATCGTTTTTTACTACGCAGCCCTTGAAAAACGATAGATCGAGGTTCTACTGTTTTTTTTTTTTTTTTTTTTTTCCCGGTAGCTGGTGTCACAGCTTATATGTACTGGATCCCCTACAAAAAAAGAGTAAATCCTGTGTGCGCCCTTACAAATAAAACTCATAAGAAACAGATATATGTGTATATTGGCTCTATAAGAAATGCTATTTAAAACAGAATATTTAATTGAAATAATTATATTTTGGGATGTCATTTAAAGCTAAAAGTAAATTTCATTTCATTATTTCCTGTTTTGCTGTGTTTTAGATAACTGATGAATTACTAACTGATACAGATGCAGCCCTTGCTAAAGCTCTTGATTCTATTGAATATGGTGAAAAGGTTTTGGATGATGCAAGAGATACACTCGATACACTCAAAGGTAAGTGCCTTCATAAAAACACATGACTTCCCATTAAACAAAAATTTGAACTGCAGTTGAGCTCTTCTCAGTCAAACTTTACAGTAAAATTATCTAATTATGTATAGTGTTAGCAAAGAAGAAAATGAAAAGAGTAAGATTTTAATTTTCCAATAATAATGTTGGCAGATAAAACACCAAAAATCTATTGCAAGTTTTCTTGAAAATGTAGGTATGGATGATGGTCATGGATTAGTTTGGTATACTGGGAAATTTTTTGGTCTGTACAGTGTTTCCAGTGGTCGACAAAGACCTAGAATAGTCAGAAAATTTTACTTTAACAGAAAAAGTCAGGAAAAATTGCCCAGGGGGCTAACTAAAAAAAAATAATAATAATAATTTAACCTAAGCAAAATTTTTACCCTAAAACAATGTTTGTTTTATCTTTTCTTTAACTAGGCCTTCAAAAAAAAAAAAAAAAAGAAAGAAAAGAAAGAAAAAAAAAAAAAAAAAGGTATATGCACTTTCGAGGGTCCTATATTAAGTCATATTTATAGCATTCTAGATATAATGCATGTGAGAAATTATTCAGAAATGCACATTTTGGATAATTTTCCCGATCACATTTCAAGATTTTCCTTGTTTTTAGCAAAAATTTTCAATTTTCTTTGACCTTTTTAAAATAAAATAAATTTATTTATAAAAACAAATAAAAATTTTATAAATAAATTTATTTATAAATCTTTTAAATAAATTTTCCTGACTATTTTATATTTTTCAGGTTTTCCTTGACAGGTGGCAATCCTGTATACACCATAAAACCTTACAGCATTCTGAGCTATGCATAATTATTATCCTTAACCTTATTACTATGAAAACATGCAATAGGGTTTTTGTGGCATAATTTAATTATATTGTCAACATTATTACTACAAAATTAAAATGACAACTTTTTTTTTTTTTTCTCTGGCACTGTATAATAGTTTAAAAATTCTTCTGGGTACATCCACTCCTTTTAAAGGAAAGTATCAGGCATTTTGTAAGCACTTTTATTGCACTTGGGCTTTCTTCATTAATTGCTTCTGGTGTATTGAAGATGTTTCAATATTCTCTCAAAAATCCAGACTTCCTTGGTCTTGACAAATTACTTTGAAGATTGCCATCTACTCTTACATTTCTAGGCTCAATAATTAAAATCCTTTTTTTTTTTTTTCTTTTTGTCTATCAAACAATCAAAATCTTGTTTTCTTTCTTTCTTTTTTTTTTAACTATTTAAATATTACATAAATAAATCATTGGAAAGAGCATTAGAGAATTTAGTTAAAATAATATTGTTGTTTAAATACTTTTCTCTCTGTGTGTGTCTCTTTATGAAATTGGGCATTTTCTTCTTAAGGTTTCGATCAGCAGATCAAAGAAAGCAAAGATAGAGCTGATGAAACTTTGAAAAAAATACCCTTTGTTAAGAAGAAAGTTGGGGAGGCTGAAAACAAAACATTTGATGCAGAAGATGCCTTGCGTGGGGCTACTCAAGATGCTGGTGATGCAAGAGATATTGCCAAAGAAGCTAGAAAGTTGGCTGAACAGGCATCTATTGTAAGTAAAAATTCTTGTATTTGAAAGAGTGTGTCTGCTTTGTAACATTTCAGCTTAGATTTACTGGTCTGAGCTAAAGTTTTGGTCCACATGAAAAAAATGATGCTGTATGTGTTCAATGTTGCATATCAGCTTGATCAAATTAATTGTAGTTCATCACTGTTATGCTAAAGTCAAATAGACTAGTTGAAATAGATCAAACATTTTTGTAGCATATGTAAAAAGTCCCAGAAGCCAAATGTACTTATTACAAATTAAATTTTAAAGGCAAAATAGCCAAAGGAAAATAGAAGATCATGAAAAGCAACTGTGCTACATCATAAAAAAACAGTCAAACAAGAAAGGCAAAGGTAAGAAATAGAAAAACTGATGCAAGAAAAATATTAACATGCATAGAATAAACGCAAAAATGAAAACAAAAGTGAAATTAAAATGCAAAAGTATGGTGAAAGAATGAATTGTGATTTATTTCATTCATAAATATTTAACTATTGCTTGGAGTATTTGGCCTACATAGTATGCTATAAAAAATATTTAAAATAATTATTAAAAGAAGAAATTCTTTGTAATTACTTTGAAAACAAAAAGCGATAAATTAAATTTAATGTATAGAATAAGAACAAAAATTGTTATTGCATCTTTAATATTTACATGTAATAAACATGATCACATTTGAAAAGTTTTTGTAATATGTTCTATTTCTAATTGATTTATCTTTATGTGTAGATAAAGAACTTATATGTGTATCTATGTGTAATGTTATCCATCATTCACATTTAATGTGTAAATAAAATCTGTAGTAAGAATCTTTTTTACAATTTATATCTGATCCTGATATTTCACTACTTTGTAAATTCATGTTGATCACTCAATGGTTGGTCAATGGCTGTGAGTACAATAATTTATACCTATAATCTATAATTTGTATATAAATTGTATCAGTATCTTCCATACATAGTAGCAAACTAAATTATTCCCACAATCCAAGCATTTATAAAATTCTAAATTCAGCAATTTTGCAAACAATGCTGGAGATCTTTGAAAAGTATGTTCAGTTCCCAGCTGTTGTGTTAGAAGAAATACAGCTAATAATCAGTCCAATCATTTTTATCCATTTCATGATTGCAAATCAATATTTCATATATTATTATTTTATGAAATAATTAAATTAATTATGTTGGTTTCACATATTTTCCTTTCGATCTGGTTAACAATTTTTAATACTATATTCTAAATTGTAATCTTATGCACAAATACCATGCTATTTTCTTGTACTTTCTTCATATGTGATAAATTTTTGCTATCAATATTTAAGGTTTGTTTAGGTTATTTAATTTGATCAGATATCTTCGCATTGTGTTATTGTGGTGATAAATCCACACATCTTATTACAGCCCTTTTACAATTTCATACTATGTTAAATTAGCACTTCCAATGCGTATTGTTTGCAGGATGCTGATGAGATTCGTAAAGATGCTGCAGAAACTAAAGCAGATGCTGGAAAACTCAAAACACAGGCTGGTCAGCTAACTGGGCAAATTGCTGATACTGATGAAAGAATGAGAGGTTTTGAAGATGAAGCTGAAAATGATGGGTATTCATCTAAAGAGGTGTATAATCTATTTATTTTAAAATATATTCAGTTTTAAAAAAAATTAACACTAACTATGTCTTAAGTTACAATTGGCACACTGATAAAAGGAAAGTTTATTTTGGTAAACAATTTCTATTTTTATCAATAGCGCATATTACTTTCAAGGATTATTTTTCTTTTATAAACCAGGGGTTGATCCAGAAATTTTTTTCATGGTCTCACTTTTGTGAAAACTGTTTATTTTGGGGGGATTTCAACATCTGTTTTTGTGAATTTTCATACCAATTTTTGTAAAAGTCACTTTAAAAAAAATAATTTACAAAACAAATTAAAATGCAGGGCAAAATACCAATGAAGGGCCATTTTAATCAGTTGCATTTTTGAGGGCCCAAATTTCATCTGCATCGATCCCTAAAAACAAGTCACAAAAGTTTAATAAATAGGCTCATTTTTGAATTCAGCATTAAAGAAAAAAGAAAAGGAATGCAAATATTTATCAATATGCAACATAAACTCTGTAAATGTAAAAGAACTGAAAAATAGGCTATCTGATATTTAAAAAACTGTTAAATCTGTGTCTTCAAAAATAGTAATTGCACTTTAATAGTTTTTTTAATATTCAGTAAGGTTCAAAGTCAAAAATAATATCTATTTTTAGATTTAAAAATAACTGTGATATTAATTATAAATTAATAAATAATCACATTTCCAAATACTCATGAATGAAGACTTCCCAGTTAAGGACCAAAGTTTGTACAGGTGTTTTTAATTTGGAAGAAAATGCAAAACAGTGTTAAGATATTGTTTTCACTTGCATAGCATATTTTTACTGCATTTCTCAAAGTACAAAGTGGTCTGCCTAATACGCACCCCCATAATGAAATGACTAAATGTGTGGCCCTTGTGGTGGTCAAGCCTCCAGTAGGCTTTTTAACTAATTTTTTTTTTTTAATAACCAAGCAATTTAAAGAATTTTGTCTGTACATTTTTATTTATAACAAATTCTAGGTATGCCTTACATTATGATTTTAAAAGTTTTCAGCTATTTTATGTAAGAAAAGAGGATTGTAGATTTTTTTTTCTCATTTTTATTAATTTATTTTTAATGTTCTGTATTTAATATTTTAGGCCTTAGGAAATGCCAATGAAGCTAAAACAGCAGCCTTAGAGGCAATTGATAAAGGAAAAAATGCTGCTGCTAAATTGGATAATATACTGGATGCTTTAGGTAATTTTTCATCTACTTTAGCAAATATAAATAGTTATCACCAATTTATTGGTATATTTATTAGTATATCATACAAATTGAAGGTGAAACAGTTTGACTTTATTGTTAGCTTAATTTTTGTGAATAATGTAATAGATAAAAATTAAGTGTTAACAGAAATCCATTACCTGAAACAATAATGATGGTATTGCTATTGTCAGAAGTGCATTAACCATTCTAAAACCAAAAAAAAAAAAAAAGCAATTGTCATTAACACTATTTTTATAGACAGTTTAATCAGTGTTGCAGAGTCCATCAGTCGGGACATCTTTTTTTTTTTTTTTTTTTTTTTAAGAGAATGAGGCATATTTCAAATTTCTTGTACTTAAACACATTATTTTGTGTGGGGTGGGAATACTACTAATATTGTCTAATAACTGTTCTTACATACTTGTTTTCTGATTGAAATTAAGAAGTGTTATGTAACAATATTTAAGTATGATAATTTGTCATAAAAAGGTGCTAATTTACAGTTGAGATAGGTAAGTTTTGTAAATAATATGTTGAATGTTAGTGTACTACTCAAAGTAATAATTTCAAAAAAAGTCATTAATTTTTTTTTTCTAAAACCTTTACGAGCCTTTATTTAAGAAACATTCTTTTGTATATAATTTTTTTTTAACTGTATTCTGAAACAGTTTTCTTTTTCATTTTCCAGGTGACTTGGACAGTGTTGATAATTCACAACTTGATGATTTAGAAAGACTCCTAGCCTTAGCTGAAAGAGAGTTCCTGAATGCTGATCTCGGAGCTCGAGCTGAGGCTTTGAGAGAAGCTCAGGAAGAGCAGAAAAAATGGATGAGAGATTACGAAGATGAAATTGAACAGCTAAAAAGAGATGTTGCAAATGTGGCAGCTATTAGGCATTCATTGCCTGATGACTGCTATCGCAGACTTGTTTTGGAACCTTAATCAGTGGCAGATCCAAGGGGGCGATTGCACATCCTTTGAGCATCGTTAAACCCAGTCCATGTTTAATCTATTCGCTTTCATCATTAGAAAGACACAAGAGAAGATTCTCCTTCTTTGTCCAATGTCGCTTCCTAGAATGGTTCTTTTAGTGCTTCAGGGGAGCATTCAAGAAACCATTTCTGAAAAATAACATTCATTAAAGAAGGCGTCTTCTTTATTGTGTCTTTCTGGTGATGAGAGCAAACTATTTAAATCTTGGTTGAAGATTAAAAATGAGCATGTAAAAATACGAGTGACCCATCTCTGATACTTTGCTTCATCCTACTTATTGCCCCGCCCTTGAAATTTTCCTGGATCTGGCCCTGACATTAATATACCTAATTAAGAATACTGTCTTACTAAAACATTTTTACATGTTTAATTTAATGAACAAAAAACATTAATTTATAGCTTAGCAGATGCTTTGTTAAACCATGCACTTGCAATGACCATGTACTTGTTTTTAATAAAATAATTGAGTTTTATTTAATGCTAGTAGTGTAGCTTTTCTGTAAATGGTAACACTTCGAATGCAGGTGACTAATGTGACCAGATATATCTAGGCTTTAGGAATTATTTTCTATGAGTTTCATTTTAGATATTACTAGCCGCCTCCGGCGACCAGTTGGTTCGCCATCTTAATAAATCTTGTTTGGAGAGAATCCTGTTTCTCACTGGCTTCCTTGGCACTGAAATCTCTCAGATTGGAATTTTAAAATTAAGTCTGAAATGGAATTTAAAATTAAGATGGTTACAAACAGGAGCGGCCCTAGGGTAAGTGGCGCCTCCTGCTAATGTAAAAAAGACGCTCCCCCTTTTATGCTCTTCTTAGTTTTTGAGTTCGAAATGACGCCCCTTCGAAGTAAGCATCCAGATGTGATGCTTACTGTGTCGGGCTGCCCCTGGTTACAAAAATAAGATTAAATGATATAAAGGTACAAATTATTTTCATCCTATATTAATTCTGAAGAGCTTCTGGATATATTGCCCTTTATCTAAAAACGGAAAGGGAAAAAAAAAAGTATGAAAATCTGAAACACTTTCACATTTTAAATATGCACTAAAGTGTTACATATTAAAAGCGTATTATAATCCATGGGTCTTTCCTATTTTGTTTCCTTATTTTATTAAGTTGGAAAGTATATCATTATTCATGAGTGTGATTAAGCAAAATTAAAATTGATATTTCTAAAATCCTTTTCCTGGATGTAATACATTAGAAATAGATGGGAGAAAGCTGCACAGAAAAATGCACAATTCGAACCGAATGATAAAAGTTTCAAAAACTTATTCAGGTGTATTCATAATCCAAGCAGCAGACGATAAATTGTGCCAAGCACTAGAGTTATATCTTCTCAAAATCACCTATCGACAATTTCATTTTTTGCCAAATTAAAAAGTTGCACATTTTAGTCTAGGAAAATTTCCAGATCCTATTTTTCTTTTGGGTATAAAACATTTCATTCCTGCTCTGATTTCACATGTACAGGATATTTTAATTAAAAAATAACCTTACAAATAATCTAAACAAAAAAAAATCGTTATTTTTTTTATTTTTACTTCAAGAGTCTGAATCATTTAATAAACTTGTCAAATATGGCAACCTAAATATGCCTAATTCTCACTCTTTCCACTGCGGGGTTACAATTCCGAAATGGCGAAGAGCAAAAATTAGCCTTTTGCGACACATTTTTTATCGATATCTCCTAAAATAATTCGAATTTCGAAAAAATCGCATTGAGGTTTATCCGGGACCTGTCCTGGAAAATTTCCATACAAAATTTGGTAGGTTTAGGAGCTACGCAAGACACAGACAAACTAACCTACTAACATTTTACAGTTTGTTTTATTTACATAGAAATAATTGTTACTGTAGCAAGCATATTTTAGTTCATTTATTCTCTCCCTCCTACATCTGTGGAGGTCAAATCAAAAGTTTAACCTTTCTACCCTGTAAGGGTAGAAGGGTTAAACTTATTTATTTAAAAAACTTATTTATTGAAAAATTAAAAGTTTCCACTGATTGCAAAATTTCTTTGCTATAAAATCCCTAAACATAACTTCTTTAATTCTATAGTTTATATTTCTTAAAGATAGGCAAATTCTAATACGCATGTAAATAATTTGCACAAAAAAATAAAGATTGAAAAACAATTCTTTTGATTTTTTAACTTACTTTTGAGGTTCTTTGAATGTACATTATGCAAAAAGAAAAGTCATAAAAAATCTTCAAAGTCCGTCTCTGAATCAGAGTTTCCAAATAGTTTGTAAAATTAGAGTTCAGTCATGGGGATATCTGGATGAATATCTGCAATGCTTTCCATACTAGAATTTCCGTCTTCATATACAAAATAGTCCTCATCTCCATCCATACTATTGCTAATACAGCACTTTTTGAAATCTCGTATGACAATTATCGTGAACTTGAATTAGTTTTATTGCAAGATTGGCAGACAAAGAATTTCAAAACAAAATAATTAAACTGCCCATTTTTAAATGCAAATATTTTGACTGCAACCAGTGAAATTAGATGGGAAGTTTAAAAAAAAATGAACTAAATGAAATGAAAGTGTTGTTTTCATTTTTATTCCCATTTCTTCTCTTCAAAACAGTAGAGCAGAGATTGGAACTGTAAAGGGGTTAAAATTAAATTGCAATCAGCTCGGAAGCAGAAAGTGCTTAAAAATTCGACATACATCACAGAACAATTGCAGTCTTTGCAGAATATTTCAGTCATTAAAAGAAAGAAGAAATAAAAGCAATATGATCTGCAGAATAATTAAAACAAAGTGTCCTTTATGCTATGCCTTCTCCCTTCACTCTTCACACAATTTTTATATCTATTTTGCATTTTAACATGGTCTGCCAGGTTTGAACAAAATGCCTACAGAACATTTGCAACTGTTTCATGTTATGTTGCAAAACACTGGACATAATTCTGCTCCTGGGCAATCAGCTTGCCAAAAATATATTATGTATTCATCAGTTCTGCATACATTTAAATATTTCTATACAAATTTTAAGATTTATTTTTTTTATTTCTATTCTTACAAGGTTATTCTGACAGAATTCACTATGAAACTATGAACCACCAGTATAGTGAGGCAGATGCTGTAATTGTCAGAATAGACTTCTGACAGAATCTTGTACCACCAGGAATCAAGTGGTGGTATGAGATTTGTATTTCAAGATGTTCACTTTTGATCCTAGGGATGTGAGAATATCATTTTCTGTCTGCAGCTGGAATATAATATTTTTGCGATGTCTCAGGTGCCATCGGCCTATGGGGGGGTACTTCTTAAGGGGTTCTAATGCATATTCATTTTACATCTAGAGAAAAATAAACCAAAACTCCAGACCATTGGATTGATAATCGCACGGTAGGCCTGAATGTCAAACCTTCTCACTTCAGCTGTCTATGTTCAGTCCCTCATCCACTCGGCCATGGTAGGAACCCATCACAGTCCATGAATGTGCTGTATTTGTCTTCCTTGTTCCATAAAACTCTTCTTCAGAATTGAAATCACCTACTAAAACTGTTTTACATTCTTCATCAAGCATATTCTAATGCACTGTTAACTCCTTGGTGAGTCAACTGCCATGATCGTTAGGGTGTGAAATGTGAGAGGCAAAAATTCTTCTGAACAAAAGTTCGGATCAGAAAAAGTACATTGCTAAATGCCGCCTAGGCATTAAAATCCTGAATTATGAGAGATAAGAACAACTTATTTTATTTACACTCACCTGGTAAGGTATAATGACTCAGAACACATAATGCTAAAAAGCTAAAAGGTAAAATTTTCCTAAAATTGACTAACTCAAATAAAGTAATTCAAATTCTGAGCTTTGTTTTTATTGACTGTTATAAAATGACAAAAACATTAAACAATTTCTTGATTAAATGGGCATAACATTCTAATTATGAGATCCCAGAATGCTGAATCATACTCACACATTGAATTTCAAATTCTAATAATACTAAGATTATACAATACCAAATCTAATTTTAATATGAGATCTCTGAATATTAAACACACATTGAGATTTAAACTCAAATAATACTTCATGCACACACTATTATATCACCCCAAGATTTGATTGTATGTTGTGATAATTGAACATCATTAAAATGGTCCCAAAGTGAAATAGTGAAAATTTAATTAAGCTGAATTTAAAAGGTCTAATAATTAATGGACTGCCAATGAGATTCAATTATCACACGTTGAGATAATATGCCAATTAAATAGATTCATTTTACACTGCCCAGAAACCTATTATTAAAAATTAAAATTTAGTTGGCTAAAAATGAAATATTTCAATGGGCATACTATTGACACAGACATCAAACTGATGTCATTTTTGAAAAATAGAAAATTTGCCAGAATACTTCAATTGGAAAATTCTGAAGTATTAAAGAGTGGCATTAATTTTTTATAAAATCTGAAATCATTCACAATTATACAATTTAGCAAAATTGCAGAAAATTTTCCTTAAATTTAATATTTACCACAACACTTTAATTTCTGATGTCAGTCCTTATTGCAGAACCACTACAATTCATTCTGTGACGTCAGTTCTTATTGCAGATGATCAGCACAAAGTTTAAAGTTTTAGCAGTTCTTTCTAAAGTCTTTTCAAAGTTTTATTTAAACCTGGCAGATCCAGCAACACAAATTTTGATGATCTCGATGAACACACATACAACAGTAGAAGAATATAAGCTGTATCAGTTGATTTGTTGTAAGGTACACATCATTAATTCAAGATGGCCGCCCAGGTGACTCTTCGGCGCACGTTTCTATCAGCACTGCTATCGGTCATTATAAAGCTGGTAAATATCAAGATTTCAAAATATTAAACGTTACCTTTACCATTAATCTGATGGCTTCAGAATCACTTAATCAATAGCACCATATCAAAAGTACATTATGCCGCGTGGACTCCTTGCCGCTATTAGGCCAAGGTAATACAAGTTCTTTGTACCTCTTCTATCTTACACATTGGTTGATCACATTTTTTTGTTGAAGACTTTTAGATCGGTTTTTCACTCCAATGATGCAGCAAAAATATAGTTCAGATTTCGCGAGAGAAACAATATCTTCCAGAAAACAACTCTCCTTGGGGCTTTCCCAGTCCGCAAAAATGGCTGGAAGCCAAGCGGAATTCTACTGGGAAGCCCCCCTCGCAGAAAAGACGTCTGAGCTACATGGTGATTTATGTCCAACTGCCTCAGCGTCCCTCTAACGAACTTCTTTTTTAAAAACTGTTGCCACACACTGCGCGTGAAGAAACTCTCATCTTTTTTTTCTCGGAGTCATTCCTTTCGACCTCTGCCGATCGGGGATGAGGAAAACCAGTTTCTCCTATGACGTGGCGTTTCCCATACTGGGGGAGTTCGCAAGGCGAAATTGATGAAGGTTAAATATTTCTCTTAACGTGAGTGGCAAGTGCTATATTATTTATTTACGTTTGTATGTTGTGGACTTCTGCTAAGAGTGTTACATTTTTATGTAACATGCACTATTATACTATGATATTCTAATCTTCATGCTTATTCTAATATATATCATGCATATTATAACTATACCTCCCTTCTATTTACATTAGTATAGACACCTTTATAAACACTAATTAATATTCACAGTAAGAGTAACCCATTAAACGATACAATTTGTCAGAAATTGAAAAATGCAACGAAAACATGTCGATGCAAATCATGCCCAGAAAATGCCAACAATGTAAACGTAAATAATACTCTACTGCTAATGGAAAAAAATAATAATCTAATTAAAAGTATATCATAATCCATGCACATCCCTGCTTTTCTTCCTTATTCCATTAAGTTGGAAAGTGTATTATTCATGGGTGTGCTGTACCATAGCCAGAGTTGGACAGTATTTCAAATACATGTATTTGAAATACTGTTTTCAAAATACTTTTGTATTTTCACAAGAAAAAGCAATGTATTTTATTAAAATACATTTTCAATGTATTTTGTATTTTCAAAATACTGAAAATACATTTTTTATTCTGAAGTTAAATTACGAGTAATGTAACATCAAAAGTAGCTTGGTTTGGATTCATTTTTTTCAGTTCATGATATATGTCTGTTGCATCTGCTCTGTTTTAGTGTTATATATGGTAACTAAAGAGGTGTTATGAGTTTCTGCAATGTTTAGGCTATATTAAACAGGAAGAAGGGGGGTAATCTCAGATGCCTATTTAGATTGATTTAATGATGTTTTGTCTAGATGGTTTTTTTTATTGCTGATAACTGATTCATAGATGGAATGAAGCTGAAAAAGAAAGAAAACTGTTTGAGTAATATTCATTGGATATCTGTAAAAGAATTGATAAACAATTTCAAATGCTTTACCAAGTTACGGAAAAATAGTAGTCAGTATCAGTGAACTTGTTCCATGAGATGGATGAAGATTTCAGTCCAGAGGAATTGGAGAGTCGATGTGCAATTCTAAGCAGCAAATTTTTTTTAATTTTATGTATAGAAGCAAATGAGAAAGTTCAGGCCCAATGCCAGCTTCGCCTGCCAAAAAGTTCTATCATAAGTGAAACATTTAAAACGCTTATTAAAAATTTTAAAACTCACTTGAAGGTAAAACTTCATTTTTATTATGAAATTGATTAAGCGGAGTATTTTTGTTCAAATGTTTAAATGAATTCAATAAGTCATAAATGTTAATGTACAAACTTTTCAATGCTTTTTTTTTTTTTGTTTTTGTCAAGTGAGGAATATATATATATATATATATATATATAGAGAGAGAGAGAGAGAGATGTAGATATATATCTATATATATATATATATATATATTGTCTTGGTTGGAAACCTCAAATTCCTTTTTCTAATTTAATTGTTCATCATTTACTTAATTTTTCTCATCATACATTTTGAATCAAGGATGGATCGAGTTCTCAAAAATTTAAACCTGACCGTTGATGTCTGCATTAAAAGTAATAGTTATGTGTTTGAATTTGCTTTAAGAGCTGTAACCCTAAATTTATGCTTCTTAACATAACTGAAGGATTTTATTTTATTAGTTTGGATGAAATAAATGAAACTTTACTTAATTGTTTAATTTTTTTCACTTTTAATGTTGTACTTATAAAAATGGAGTAATTTTAGCGAATTTTTGTTGTTCCTCTTATTTTCTTAACTATACAAATCAAATGTAGTTAAAGCATTTTGACTGCTTTTATTTTTGCTGAAACGGAAATAATATGCATTCGTTGACAAATGTAGAGACCTTAGTTTAATTGTTTATAAGTTTCTTTTTAATTAAACTAGGTAGCACACATTTTATTTAAACAGATGTAGCCTAGTGTATAATAAATTAAAGTAATATATAAAGTTCAAGAAAATACCAGAACAATGTCATTTGTAACTATTTTAATAATTTATTTTGTTTAAAATATTTTGAATTAATATAATACAACTTCTATATATAATACGGACTGTATAATTGCTGTAAGCATTATAACAATTTTGAAATTACATGACAACAATTTTGGATGATCATTTACCTTCTGTACGAAAGATTGAAATAAATTATCTGTGATTTATAAAACTAAATCATACGGTACATCTTTATCTCTGGCGCTTTGGTGTTTGAAGAAAGAAAGAAAAACGAGAACTTAAGAACCCTTTAGAACTTTTTAATTTCATAAAACTTCAAAAAATATAATTATGAAAAGAAGCTATATGACACATGTTGAAATAAATACTTGATTAAATATAGCCTATAAATATAACTGTTGGAATAAAATTGTAAATAAGAATAATAACAAAGAGCAGTGTATTTGACAATTTGAAAAAAAGGAGAGAAATTCAACTATACTAAATATATACTGACAGTAAAATCTGAATTACGAATCTGAATCTCAGGAGACCGAAAATCAAATTTGTAATTCTGAAAAATTAGATAAACGGAAATTTTATTATAAAAAAAATTGGTATTAATGATTTTTTAATAGAAATATTTTGTTCATCAATCTGAAATATTCATAAAAGTTTAAATTTACCGTAAAAAATATGTTTTTAAACCTATTACTTATAACTACTAGTTTTGTAACTATTTGCATGTAATTTTTATCTTAGTGATCATTAAATCAATCATAAGATGCATATAATCGCCTCTCCCCTTCAATAACAAACCATAATAAACTTTCAGAGTTTAAAAAATAATAAACATAAAATAAGCTCTGGGATATAATAGTAAACTTAAAATAAGCTATGAGGTATATTAATCAAGGTAATACATTAAAAATATTGCCAAAGCTGTCACTTGCACAAAACAATATAAGGACTGCCATAAAACATGCTTCATTATTAAAGTTAGTGAAAAAAATGCGGTATGACTGATAAAGTAGTTTATGCCAAATAATCAACCGCTTATAATAATAAAAAAACACTACAAATACTCATAATGAAGTCAAATTAAATTAAAAACTCGTATTAAAAAAAGGAACAATAATAGAAATCTAATTGGTATTAATCATAAATGTTGTTAAGAACAGTTATTCCATTCTAACTTGAAAATACCCAGTTTTTGGGTATTTACCCAGGCCTTGGGTAAATACCCAAATAATATTTACCTACCCAGTGGGTATTTACCCACCCCACATCACTGCTTGCAAATCTATACTTATATTACTATGAAAAAGAATACACAAATCATATTTAAACGATATATAGATGATATCTTACTTGTAAACACTAATAATAATAATAGCATTATCTTCCCAATAAAATATCCTTCTGCTCTGGAATTAATTAAAAATTATATGATTAACAATTCTGTTAGTTTTCTAGATCTAAGTATCTCCATCACTCCTAGAAAAAAACCTTACTTTCAATATATATGATAAGAGAAAAGATTTTAGCTTTAAAGTAAATAGCTTTACTCATTTTTCTTCCTGCTAACATAAATCTGTATTCCGCAATATCATCTATAATCACTGCTGTAGAATCAAGTTTCTCTGTTCTGAAGATTTTAAAGTCTCCAATTTTAAATCACTTTTTCTGTCAGCTAGACAATATAACTTTCCTACTAAGTTCCTAAAATCTATTATATTGTTGCAGAAATACTCTGCTTGTTTCCGGGGTTCTTCGTTCTAAAGTCCAGTTAGTGTAAAAAGTCACTTGTCAGGATGGAACATAAACTTTATTGCTTCTTAGAACAATCAGCTGTACACAATTCACAAGCACAATCTAGCAGTAACGTGCCTTTAACAATCCGCTTAAATCAGAAGCTCTCACAAATGCTGTAATTCTCACATAAAATAAAACACATCTACAGGTAAAACTTCAGTGGAAGTATTCGAGGAATAACACTAATAGTCCCCCAAGACTCAGCAGTGAAGAATTTGCACACAGCACTTTAATTCAAAGCTTCAAAAACACAGGCGGAAAACACTGCTTCTATTACAAAGCAAAGCGCCGTTCACCTCGGCCGCTGGATCCGCGCACTGAACGGGAGCTCTCACACACACTGCGGGTGCTAGCTCACACTGAACTGGTGCTTCTGAAACGCGCCGGTATATATAGAGGAGGCAGAAGCTGCGGGCAACTTCCAGAAAAGTCTATTTCTCGAGGGTTCTACATAAAGCAGGAATTTTGACAACGTCATAGAAGAGAAATGTTAAGATTTTATGTGTTTTTAATGCAGGAAAACCAACTTTCAGGCCCCCTTGGGAAAATCGCGCCAAATGACCAAAATGTCGCCAAGCTTGGCGACTTTTAGCGAAATATCGCCGAATTTTGCGCCAAAAATAAGTCCCCAAAAGTGAAGAGAACGAGGCCCTAGGACCAATATTTCTCGAGATTTCTGGAAACCCCATAGGAAACCAAAACCTCAGTTTCCTAGTTGGCCGATTTTGATGCAACAAAAAGCAAAATTTATCTATTTGAAGCGTAGAATACGAATTTTGAACTATTTTAAACCCCAGAGCAGCGGGTTGCCCCGAAAATTCGTAACATTGCCCCCTTCCCAAGGACTGCACGTCCCGAGCAGCACAATCCCCAGTTAGGAGGTCTCACAAATATCCGCAGTGTATAACATTTAACAAGATCTTAATAACCTAATTTAAACAAATAAGCAATAGCAAAATAAACAAATACACATTAATAAATAAATAATGAACACAATAAATAATTACACACCAATAACTAAGAAACATAATAAACAAATACACATTAATGAAAACCAATATATTATAAATATGTACACTAAACAGGGAGTAAGTCAGTACTGAGTAAAAGATAGTTGAAGGAAAAGGAAGAGAAGAGAAAGACAGGAAAGGAATGAGATATGAAAGAAAGCAGGAACTACGCCATAGTGACAATGGTCTAATATTCGAATAACTAATTACAACAGCGGTAAATGGCTAGCCGATCGTAATGAACAACTTTTGGTTTCAGGTTAGGTGACTTACGAATCCGTACAATGGCGTCATTCAGTCTGTTTAGGACTGTGTAAGGACCGTCCCACGGCGATTGCAGTTGGGAGACAGGCCTTTCCGTCGAGTAGGATTCCATAGCCAAACTTAGTCACCTACGTTGAACTCATGTCCTGTAGCCTTTGTGTCGTAGCGAGTCTTCATCTTCGTGTTCAGGTTGATCCGCTCCCGAGCAAAATGATGCACGACTTCAAACCGTGCCCGGAGATTTTCCATGTACTCCTCTGGCGATGAAGGCGTATCTGGAGGGCTGCCAAACACTAGATCGGCGGGAAGACGAAGATCTCTTCCGAATAGCATCTGGGAAGGTGTGCATCCGGTAGTCTCATGGACGGCACTACTATAGGCCAGCAGGAAGAGGGGGAGTTTCTTGTCCCAGTCCTCTTTATTCCTAGACACAAGGAGCGAATGGTTGTTCAAAATTGTGCGATTGAACCTCTCCACCATGCCGTCGGATTGTGAGAGGCCACCATGTGTCGGATGTCGAGGGCAATTCTTTCAAAAGGCGCTCCTACGTTATAACGATGTAGTTTTCCACGGCTACGTTTCTTCGGGCCTTTACGGGCAGCACAGGCGTCACAAGCTTGACACCACTTTTCGACATTGTCTCAAGCCCTAGCACAGTAGAAGCGCTCACGAACTTTCTGAAGGGTCTTCATTATGCCAAAATGGCCCCCAGTTAAGCCATTATGAAGCTCTTCTAGAACCTTAGGAATCCTCGAACGAGGGAGTACTAACTGCCAGCGGAGCATCTTGCCGTCGTCCGACTCCCATTTCCGATACAGGACTCCATTTCTCAGGCGAAGCGAATCCCACAAAGCCCAGTATTGTTTCATTGCCGGACTATATGGCGATATTTCTTGCCAGCTGGGCTTAGCGCTGGATTTTCCCCAAAATTCCACAATAGGTTTGATGTCGCTATCAGCTAACTGGTCTGCCCGAACATTTTCGTCACTCCAGGGCTCTTGAAATGGTGCCGATGATGTAACTTGGCGGACAACGGGATGTTTCAGATGGTAATTTTTCTCCGCCCTGGAACAATAGCGACAACTGTCTATGCAGGGCTTTCTCGACAAAGCATCTGCATTTCCATGAGATGCTCCTTTCCGATGACGTATCTCGATGTCATATTCTTGTAATCTCTGTATCCACCTGGCCCTTTATATTCTTGAAATTTAGAAGCCAGGTTAAAGAGGCATGTTCCGTTCGGAGCAGGAACTTTCGGCTGTACAGGTAATGATGGAAATGCTCCACGGCCTTAACGATAGCAAGAAGTTCCTTTCTCGTAACACAATAGTTACGTTCTGCCTTCGAAAGGCATTTGCTCCAGTAGGCAATGACATGTTCTTGGCCATCTATCTCCTGGGACAAAACTGCTCCGACACTCTCTTTACTCGCATCTGTGCCCAGGATAAATGGCTTGTCAGGGTGAGGATACGACAGGATCGGTGAAGATGTTAGGGCCGTCTTGAGTTCGTTGAACGTATCCTCACATTCCTCAGTCCATTGAAATTTTTGTCCAGTCTCGGTCAATTTGTGAAGAGGTCTTGCAATTTAGAAAAACCCTTCACGAATTTTCGATAGTAAGTACACAGACCGAGAAAACTTCGTAAATCATGGATATTCTCCGTGTTAGATATTCATTGTAATACCAGCCGATAGATGGCAGCGCCTCTGTAAACGACTGCTCTGTAACTGTCATACAGTTAACTATGGTTTTGGCAACACTGTCCATCAGTCAGTACTGTACTGGCCGCCGTCTTGGTATGTAGTATCCAATGTGTCTTGTAACTAATCTAAGTTAATCATTTAAATAAAACCAGTATAATTATGCTAGAGCAATAGCAAATATATGACATGGTGTCAGAATAAACTGCGGATGCATATTTCGTAATTATTTAGTAGTTATTAGCATTCTTAAGAGACTTAGCAGCATGGCACATAATCTGCCCACGTTGTCGCCGTTCGATGCCGGACCCAATCCT
Source organism: Cheiracanthium punctorium (assembly GCA_038373885.1). Taxonomy (NCBI): domain Eukaryota; kingdom Metazoa; phylum Arthropoda; class Arachnida; order Araneae; family Cheiracanthiidae; genus Cheiracanthium; species Cheiracanthium punctorium. The sequence continues at coordinate 166,451 of JAWZYV010012038.1, forward strand.
TCAGAGTCATGGAGACACTGGAAGGAGGATTTCCAAGATTATTTAGAAGCTCTAAAATATAGAGATGAACCTGAAAGCACAAAAACTGCGCTTTTCAGACACGTTTGCGGCGACGAATTGAAGAAACAGTACAAAGCATTTGATCTGAAGCCAGCTGCCGGAAGCACAGAAGTCTCTCTGAAGCAAGTAATTAAGGAGTTTGATAAGTATTTTGCAGACTATCGAAACGAAATTTATGCGTCGTTTAAATTCCTGGAGATCAAACAGGAGAAGGGCGAAAAATTCGCTGATTTCTATTCAAGACTTCGATGCGCGGTAGTAGAATGCAACTACGGCGACACGATGGAGCCCTAGTAGCAATGACTGCTTGTTTTCTGCTCGGTCGTTCATCGACTCATCGTTAACTCGTCGACTCGTCGAATTCAGTCATCGGCAAGTGCACTTTTGTTAATCTGCAATAGATGAATTTTTATTCATGGATAGAAGTGATCTAGACGAGCAGTTTCGCCGATGGGAAACCGAAAAACAATATCTTATCCGAAACTGCAGCTCTATAGTCAACGGGCCTTGCAAGTGTCCCCAGTAGTTTACACTTTACCCAAATTCCTATAAATATTTGCGTAATTTAGATGTGCCTTTGCATAATCTAAGGGAAATTTTGAACAATTCTTGAATTAATCGCATAATTTACTTCAAATTTCTTGTATTGGGGTTGGGAGGGGGCGGGGGGTATCCCCCCCCTTGCCCCCTCCCACAAAATTTAAATTTGAAAAGAAATATTTACAAAAAAATGTAAGTATTTATTATATAAAAATCGTTTGTAATATTTAAATAATTTTTTAAAAAAGTGTTTAAAAAAAGAAAAGAAAATCTATTTGAGCGTCAGCTGCATTATAAGAAAAACGGAAACTTCATTACAATGAGCAACTCTTTTGAAACCTCTTTAATGTAAACAGCAAGAAGAGAAATCAGTTAATTTTTAAAAGTTATCCAAGAAATATGAAAGTTAAAATCACACTAAAATTCCTATACAATTGGCAATATTGTTTTTTAATTATTAATTATGAATGTTGTTGCTACTTACATACATTGGTAAAAAGTGAAATTAATTTCTTACCAATCGAATAATTTGACTATTATTAATAATAGCTGAACAACACTTTGTCAAAATTTCACCCTAAGTCCCAATCTGAGACTAAAATAACCGGTACTTCACACTTTGCCTTGTACATGACAAGATTCGATGGTCTAGGGGTAGCGCGCTTATCTCGTAATCAGTACGCTCAGTGTTCGGGCCCGGGGGAGGAAGAATTTTTTTTTTTTTCAGAAAAACGGAAATTTAGCATACAAAAAACGAAAATATAATAAACAGAACGGACATTTTTTGAAAATTTTGCTGCCAGTCGTTTATTTTTTATTAACAAATATATTTTAAACAGTTTATCGGTTTCTTTTCGTTATTTCATCGGTGTCATCGGGAAACGATGATCGGCTTTATGGTCCCCCGAGCGGACATTTTGTACCAGTTGCCGATGAAATTTCCCCTTTTTGGATGAAAAGCCGTGATCGGCCATTGCTCCTTCTCCTCGGATTTAACTCGCCCGCCTCTCATCGACCGATGAGTTATTGCTACTAGGGAGCGGATGATAAGACACAAAATCGTCCAAGGCCTCTCCGATAAATCGCTGCAGGAAAGACTAATACGAGAAACGAGTAGAAAGGCGAAAACATTGCAAGACAGCATCAGCGAAAGCAAGGCAGCTGAACATAGCAAAGCACAAGCCACAGAGATGAGCGAAAACAAGACTATTTCCGTAGACGCGCTAAGGAAAAACAAACATTCAAGACCAAATCCCGGGCAGATTGCGCAAACGCAAGCAAAAGAGTGCAACCGCTGTGGAAAAAAACAGGAGCCAAAAAAATGCCCGGCTTACGGAGCCGTCTGCCGGAAGTGCGGTGGGAGAAATCACTGGGCGAAAAAATGCGGTGCTAAACCAAAACAAAGAGTGCATGCCGTTGAGAATGCGGAAGAGAGCGACTCCGAGTTTATTTACTTGGGTGAAGTCAAAACAGTGAGCGCAGTGGAATCGAAAGAAACATCGGTCTGGTACCAAAACATTATGATAAATGAAAATGAAGTAAGCTTCAAGTTGGATACAGGAGCTCAAGTAAACATTATACCCAAGAGTGAATTACTGAAGTGGAAAGAGAAACCGGTAATTAGGAGAAATAAACAACCAGTGCTGGATTACAGTGATAACCTGATTCAAATCTTAGGTGAGTCCCTAGTAGCAATGACTGCTTGTTTTCTGCTCGGTCGTTCATCGACTCATCGTTAACTCATTGAGTCGTCGAATTCAGTCATCGGCAAGTGCACTTTTGTTTATCTGCAATAGATGAATTTTTATTCATGGATAGAAGTGATCTAGACGAGCAGTTTCGCCGATGGGAAACCGAAAAACAATATCTTATCCGAAACTGCAGTTCTATAGTCATCGGGCCTCGCAGGTGTCCCCAGTGGTTTACACTTTACCCAAATTCCTATAAATATTTGCGTAATTTAGATGTGCCTTTGCATAATCTAAGGGAAATTTTGAAAAATTCTTGAATTAATCGCATAATTTACTTCAAATTTCTTGTATTAGGGTTGGGAGGGGGCAGGGGGTGGTATCCTCCCCCCCCCTTGCTCCCTCCCAAAAAAATTAAATTTGAAAAGAAATATTTACAAAAAAATGTAAGTGTTTATTATATAAAAATGGTTTGTAATATTTAAATAATTTTTTTAAAATGTGTTTAAAAAAAAGAAAAGAAAATCTATTTGAGCGTCAGCTGCATTATAAGAAAAACGGAAACTTCATTACAATGAGCAACTCTTTTGAAACCTCTTTAATGTAAACAGCAAGAAGAGAAATCAGTTAATTTTTAAAAGTTATCCAAGAAATATGAAAGTTAAAATCACACTAAAATTCCTATACAATTGGCAATATTGTTTCTTAATTATTAATTATGAATGTTGTTACTACTTAATACATTGGGAAAAAGTGAAATTAATTTCTTACCAATCGAATATTTTGACTATTATTAATAACAGCTGAACAACACTTTGTCAAAATTTCACTCAAAGTCCCAATCTGAGACTAAAATAACCGCTACTTCACACTTTGCCTTATACATGACAAGATTCGATGGTCTAGGGGTAGCGCGCTCATCTCGTAATCAGTACGCTCAAGTTCGGGCCTGGGGTAGGAAGAATTTTTTTTTTTTTTTTCAGAAAAACGAAAATTTAGCATACAAAAGACGAAAACATAATAAACAGAACGGACATTTTTTGAAAATTTTGCTGCCAGTCGTTTATTTTTTATTAACAAATATATTTTAAACAGTTTATAGGTTTCTTTTCGTTATTTCATCGGAGTCATCGGGAAACGATGATAGGCTTTATGACCACCCGAGCGGACATTTTGTACCAGTTGCCGATGAAATTTCCCCTTTTTTGGATGAAAAGCCGTGATCGGCCATTGCTCCTTCTCCTCGGATTTAACTCACCCGCCTCTCATCGACCGATGGGTTATTGCTACTAGGGGTGCCACCTTACTTGTAGAACTAAAAAACTGCAAAAAACTCTGAAATTTCTTGTTACTTCCTTGCAATCATCTCCTATTTTGGGACTCCAGGCTTGCCAAGAATTGGAGCTTATTGAAAGGGTATATCAAGTTAAGCAAGACCATAAACAAAACAGTGAGACACCAGAGCAAGTGATAAAAGAATTTGAAGATGTGTTCACTGGTGTGGGGAAGCTGAATCGCACAGTAAAAATAAAAATAAAAGAGAATTCGACACCTCATGTTGCTGCGCCACGTAAAGTGCCGTTTGCCTTACACAGTAAAGTAAAAGAAGAGCTTAACCGAATGGTTGAAACTGGCATCATAGTCAAAGTCGATGAGCCAACAGAATGGGTGAGCAATATGTGTCGTCATTAACACACCGAAAAAATTGAGAATTTGCCTAGATCCCAGACCTCTTAATGAGGCTATACAGAGACCTCATTATCCAATACCTACAGCAGAAGCCCTTATGACAAAGCTCCAGGGATGCAAAATTTTTACAATTCTTGATGCCAAGAATGGATTTTGGCAATTGCCACTCGATGAGGAATCATCATACCTGACAACATTTACAACTCCCTGGGGAAGATTCAGATTTTATAGTTCTTCCTTTTGGCTTGAACAATGCCCCTGGGGAATTTCAAAGGGCTATGAATGAGATTTTTAGTGGGGAGAATGATATAAATCCATACTTCGATGATTTAGCCCTAGAATCATCTTCTGTCCAGGAACACTGCAAGTTGTTGCGCAAAACACTTATCATAGCAAGAAAAGCTAATCTGAAATTCAACATTGACAAGACGCAGCTGTCTCAGGCTTCAGTGACTTATTTAGGACATGTACTGTCCGATAAAGGTATCACACCTGACCCGAAGAAGATCAAAGCAATTGAGAGATTTGCGAAACCAAAATGCCGAGAAGACTTACAAAGATTTCTAGGGATGGTGACATACTTAGCAAAATTTACACCTAAATTGTCAAGTTTAACTCACTCGTTAAGGCAGCTCTTGAGAAAAGATAATGAATGGCTATGGAATGAAAACATTCAAAGAGACTATGAGCATCTAATACAAATCATCAAGCAAGCCCCCTGTATACAGTATTTTGATGAGAAATTACCTGTAACTGTGTCGGTGGACGCCAGTAAATATGGAATTGGAGCGGTTCTCTAACAAAACAGTCAACCTGTGGCTTTTGGATCAGCATCATTGACAGAAACGCAGCAAAGATATGCACAGATTGAAAAAGAACTATTAGCAGTTGTGTATGGACTAGAACATTTCAATTACTACACATATGGAAGAAAAGTAACAGTGCAGACTATCACAAACCATTACTAGGCCTTAGTAAAAAACCTTATGACACAATTTCGCCTCGTCTTCAGCGTATGCTACTCAGACTCAACAGATATGATGTGAAGTTGGAATATGTTCCAGGAAAAGAATTGCTGATAGCTGATGCCCTTTCCAGAGCACAATCAACTGTTGACACTTTCGATGACATCTCCTGCGAAGAATCCACTGTTAACGTAAGTCTTTTAACACAAGCTACCACAACTAAATGGCAGGAAATTGAAGAACTAACAAAAAATGATCCTGAATTACAAGATGTGCTTTTTCACATAAAAAATGGATGGCCAGAAAGAACAAAAACAAGGCCAGCAGCACAACCTTACTGGCATTGCAAGGAAGAGCTCTATACAACTAAGGAAGGAGTAATATGTCGAGGACAACGACTAGTTGTGCCAGCATCGTCTAGAGAAGACATCATGAAAAAACTGCACGTCTCTCATAAAGGTATTGTATCTAGTGTAACTTCCAAAAGTCAAAGCTAGAGAATATTTTTATTGGCCCAATATCAGCAAAGATGTGGAAGAATATGTTTCCAAATGTGAGATTTGTCAGAAACATCAACGAGCAAATCAGAAAGAATGTCTGTTTGACTGTTGAGATACCGGAGAGACCTTGGTAAAAAGTTGCCTGTGACTTCTTTTACCTAAAAGGACGACAAAATCTACTAATGATAGATTATTTTTCAAAATATGTCGAGCTGAAGCCACTTGCAAGCACAACTGCACAAGCAGTAATAACAACTATGAAATTTATTTTTGCAACACATGGAATACCAGAGGAGCTCATTAACAGATGGTGGACCACCATACAACTCTGAAGAACTGCGAAAGTTTTTCAAAGAGTGGGGTGTTATGCACAATATCTCCTCTCCACATTTCGCTCGTTCGAATGGGCAAATTGAAACATCAGTGCAAACCCTCAAGAAGTCTCTGACCAAAGCTGCGGAAGAAGGGAAAGACCTTGTCTTACTACATTACAGAATCCAACCTGCAAAAGACTTACCATCTCCTGCTGAATTATTAATGGGAAGAAGACTGAGATCATTTCTGCCATCACATCCTAAAACACTGCAACCAAAATTTGAAATAAGAAGTGCAAGTAAAGCATTAGAGAAAAGGCAAATCACACAAAACAAATATGCCAATAAACAGGCAGCCCAGCTTCCAAAACTTCTAGAAAATACTGCAGTGTGGTTCAAGCAAAAAATTAATGAACCTTGGAGACAAGGGATAATCATAAAAGTAGGTCCACATCCAAGATCTTACAAGATAAAAGCAAATGTTGGAACTGTCTACAGAAGAAACAGACAGCACATACGTCTAAGAAAATCTACGCATAGAACTGCTAAGTGGAACAAAAGATTTAATCGAGTCTAATGAAGCAACACCGAGTCAAGATGCTCTAGTGGATAATAATAGTGAACATCATCCGCCAGAATCTGACACTCCACAACTACATCAAGACCCAGTTCCCGTACTGAGACGATCAAACAGAACCATCAACAAACCTCTTCGTTACAGGGACAATTAAGTTGAACTTTGCCAGAAAATCTTTATCTTTCAATGAACTTTAAATTGAACTCTAATCTTTCATTGGATTCTAACGTAGAACTCAAAAGTAATAATATAGTTTAAGTTTGAATGAATTTGGAATTATGAAGGTAAGTCAATTATAATTTGTATTGAAGAAGGAAAAAAAAAAAGGCCATGTTAGATATTCATTGTAATACCAGCCGATAGATGGCAGCGACTCTGTAAACGACTGCTCTGTAAACTGTCATACAGTTAACTGTGGTTTTGGCAACACTGTCCATCAGTACTCTACTGGCCGCCGTCTTGGTATGTAGTATCCAATGTGTCTTGTAACTAATCTAAGTTAATCATTTAAATAAAACCAGTATAATTATGCTAGAGCAATAGCAAATATATGACACTCCGGACGACTCCAGTTTTGGACTGTGGACGTCTTTTCGGGATCGGTTCGGACTCCGTGGGTGGATATTATGTGCCTGAGATAACGTACTTCCCGACGAAACAAGTTGCACTTCGATGGACTCAGTTTCAAGTTTGCCTCTTTTAATTTCTGCAGCACCTTTCGGATGTTCTCGAGATGCTCTTCGAAAGTCTTTCCGACGATGATGATATCATCCAAATAAACGAGACATGCTTCGTAGGAAAGGCATAACTTTGAACTGCCACAATCCTTGTCCCGTGGTGAACGCAGTCTTTTCACGGTCATCGGGATGAATTTATACTTGCCAGTAGCCACTCTTGAAATCCAGAGTGGAGAACCATTCATTTCCCGATAAAGTGTCCAATGTGTCGTCTATCCTGGGAAGAGGGTAGCTGTCTTTCTTGGTAATGTCATTCAGGCGTCTATAGTCAACGCCAGGGTTCCCATTAGAAAAAAAAATTGGGTGAGATTTCTCACCCATCCAAAAATTTTGAGTGAGATTTCTGAAAGTTAAGTTAGAACATAAATATTGTTTAACATCATTTTATTTATTTATAGTACAATTTCAATAACACCGATTTTTCCGTTCATTAAAAAATTTTACAGCTTGATCATATGGAAAACTTTCTAAATTTATATTTCCATCAGCTATCCTAATAAGATTGCTTAAATTTGCACTTGAAAGTGCACTGAAATTTGCACTTGAATTGTTAATGGATATTCAAAGTTAATGAATATTCAAATTTATTCAAAGAATCACATCCAGTTTAACTAAGCAAAAGAATTATTAACTATAATATTTTATCTAGTATAATAAAATTATATAAAATAGCTTAATATTTATATAAATATTAAATTATATTATACTACAAAGTTGGTAAGATACAAATATGTGTGACAAAGTTAAAACAGATATAGTTAAGTTCAAATTCTTACTATCCAGTATAAGCTAGATTATCTGGCATTTAACCGGAAAATTTCAGCTTTTTTTTTTTGGGGGGGGGTCTTCTTAAAAGATTGATTAACTCTTACTGTGAATGACAACTAAACTTAGATCGGAAGGGGGGGGGGTGTCCAAATTTCAAACTGCCAGAGGTTATCAATAATTCCATGAATCGTGGTTGTCGCGCCCTTGGAAACCCGTGTTCTCACACAGTATTATTCTATCTATGTGCTTTCACCAGGGAGGGTCGATGCTGACCCCTGACCCTAGTTGACGTCACCCCCGACTCAGCAAGCTCCCGCTTGGACAAGGGGGCGAGAGAAAAAAAGAAGGGTCAGTTTAGTTTCGAACGGATGCAGAGAGGGAGAGAGGACAATGTGTCTCTCCTCTCGATGGAAACAAAATGTGATGTGTAATTTACTTTTTTTATTTTCCATGATGGGAAAGCATAGTTGCATCATTTTGTACATAGTTCTCTGTAAATATTAAAAATTAGTTTAATCCAGAAGATTTGATTGTGATCTATTGAGTATGTTTTCTTTTATCGCAAGTGGATCGGAACCAAAGGAATGCCTCAATTAAATATAACCGCTCGGAAACAGACGATCTACCATTCGCAATTCCACGGTCGCTAGAGTTGTGACAGTGGTGGTATATAAAAAAAAAACAGATGAAATGCTCTCAAAAGTCATATACGATGGACACATATACAAAAACAAAACATTTTACAGCTGGCAAGCAAGAGGAGAAAAATCACACGTCAGCTCAGCGCTGATAGCATTAATTAATATTCCCCCTCTGCATTCCGATGATTTAACAGTGTTATCTCTGAACAGAAACTCAAGAGAGGAAGGGGGGGGGACGCTTCATTGCGGCCGAGGCTCGCTCGTTATCCGACAATAGTAGAGTAAAAACAAATTTTTCTATTTGTAAACTGGCGCTTTTAAACTTTCAAACAGCGTGCGAGAATCTCGCGCAGGTGGCGAATATTTTGCAGTGCGAGAATACCTCGCGCTGTAATATTTTTTCGCGAGATTTAAGAAATTTATGCGAGATTCTCGCGGTCTCGCACTCTAGCGGGAACCCTGGTCAACGCAGAACCGGGTGGACCATCTTTCTTTCGAACCAAAACAATCGGCGAGGCCCACGGACTAGTCGATGCACAGCCTTCTATAGTAATAGGCCAGCGCGCTGATTCAAAATGGCGGCGACTGAAGGCGGAATTTCCCCTTTCCCTACATGCGACCGCAGTGCACAAACCAGAAAACAAACTTAATATTTTACTAAACAATTAATGATTACATGACTGAAAAATTTTACCATCTCTTATATAATGATTTTTACCAATAAAAAAGTTACACCTGAAAGATAATTTATTTTATTTTTGGTATTATAGAGATAATATTTTGATAATAGTCCTTCTTTGTAAACAATATGTTATATACCACGAAAGCAATTTACTATTTCATTATATTTTAATTTGAATCATTTTAACTATGTATTATTCAGTATTCAATTCATATAATGATTTCCATTAAATTATTCAAAGTTTCGGGGGAATAAAGTATTTTACTGTAGCTAAATCATTTTAAATAATGAAAATAATAATTATATAGATTCTATTTTCAAGGAGAAAATCTATAAATAAAAATAGCATGGATATACTAAAATGAATCAAAACGTATCAATTCAGTAACTTTATTTTCAAAATCATATATATACACTCACAAACAATTTGCATCTTATTACATAAAAGTAAACAATATATATAGATTAACATTTTCACTATTGAAAATTATCTAACTTCACAGTATTTCCATAAAGGAAGTAACAAAGTAATTTCACCCTTAAATTAATTGATAATTTCTGTTATTTGCACTTGTAAAAGTTACACGTTCAACATTGTGTAATTACAATCTATGGGCTATTTCAATAATTATTACTTTGTGATTATACTAAAAAATATAAAAATTATAAAAAATTTTAACATTTTTGCCCATAAACATACACACCCATTTATCGTGAGGTAATGGATTGGGAACAGATATGTAAATACGAACAGAAATGGAAATACTTAAGCAATTGACCAGCGTTAAATTAAAAACATTTATGAAGGGACAGGGTACCTCTTCAGTAGCATAAATTGGAGTTTAAAAGGGTTAAATCGTTTGAAAATAAACGTTGTTTTTCAAAACACAAGTGTTAAACAAAGTTTAAAAATGAAGATAGAAAAAAAAATTATTTGGGAAAAAAACATCAACTTTAATAAATATATTTTGAGACATTAAATAACTGTCCGGCTGTGATTTTAACAAGTTATTCTAATTTTGATATTTTAAGCAATGTTAGAGGTACAGTGTCTCTTTTAAAATTTACAGTAACATGAGTTAATAGTACAGTAAGAAGATTTCTTACATGGGTGCGGACTGACCAATTCTTTAATGTTGAAGAAGGAAAGAACTTTCGTGGCTGCTGAAACGTACATACAGTTTATTTTTACTGTTATGTCTGTTTAAAACGAAGTTTTTTACTGTACTATTCTCTTTAGCGTAATATTTTTGAGTATTCTTTTAACATCAAGTAATATTAAATGAATTACTCTTAAAAACACATTTAGAATTCGAAAACAATTACAATATTAGTTTAATGTCGACCTAGATTATACTCTATTTAAATATACGTTAATAAAATTGTAAGTCAGTATGAGAAATAATTCAATTATTTTCCAGATAACTTTTTTATTTTTCTCTTATCACCCTTTTCTTTGTTAAATTTTTCTGTAATCATTTTCGAATAATTGTTCAAAAGAATCTTGTATACAGTTTCAGAAATATTCTTTAAGTAAATAAAATAATCATGTGAACATGATTTTACAATTGTATCATCCACATCACTCACTATAATTTTTACATATGGTTCTGTAATGGATTGCAATAAATTGAGTTGGTTATCATTTGTTATGAATTCCCTGTGGAACTTTTCCAATACCTTTTGAAATACTTGAATACATATGCAAGCAATTTTAAGAGAATACACTGTAGGTTTTTTTTAAAGAGCCTCTATCTAAAGCATCTATAAATGTGCATTCTTCCGAAAATTCATATTCTAAAGTATCACTGGAAATAAGGATATCTGTGCAAAATTTACAGTTTATTTTTTTACATACTTTAAACGCAGCATAGCCTGCAATGAAAAGTAGAATTGGCATAATATGTTTCTCAATTGGTGCTAAATCGTCAATATCTATATCTTCGAACACATCTGCAAATAACTGAGAGTTGCATTTATTTGCAATGTCATTAAAGGTGTTTTTTATATTATCATACGAAAAAATTAAATTTTGAATTCTAATTTTCTTTTCACTTTCAATTAACTGCGTTAGAGAAATATAATAATTACTACCAGATAACTGTCTATAAAGACTGAAGCGTTCTTCCAAAGGATCTGTTTGAAATTTACCTAACAGTATAAAATTTACTTCCAGTTCTTTTAAGGCAAATTGTGCCAATCCATACATTCCATTGCAAGTTTGCCGAAAAGCTTCAAACGTCCTATTAGTCAGTCCATTATATAAGGTGCCTCTTGAAATAGTTTCCCAAATTTTTAGCCAATTTGATATCTCCTGCAAAAATTTAAGTTCTTCCTGATTTACAGATGTAATTGGTTTGAAATCATTATTTTTGAGTCTGATGTTTTTGTTCAAATATTTAACATTAACAATATTCCACCATTTTAAAATTATGGATAAAAATTCTGATGTTTCTTCACTCTCATGTCCACCAACTATTTTTAAAGCTTCGATATTTTCATAGTTAAATACTTTACAAACTAGACTAACTTTTTGTCGCTCTATATTAGAAGGATATAACGCTTTATAGTTTAATTTATGCGCATATTTTACGAGTGATTCCTTTTCTTTATCGTAGATATTTCTCAAAAAATTAAAATTAGCACTTTTTATTTCGTGTACATTTTCCATGTCTGGATAGTTTAAAGTTGCATTTTTTTTGGTTTAGCCAATTATTGCGAATGTTTTTAAAAATGTGCACGGTGTCATAAAGCAAAAATAACGGAATGTCCGATGATGCAGGATTTAAAAAGGAGTGGTATCCGACAGGGTGAGGACTAAAATGGGAAAACAATGATTTGTTGACCTGATTGTTATCCGCAATTATGCTTAGAGTCATAACACCCATTTCATGCAGTTCTTGAAGAATTTTTTTGGTTACCTCAAATAAAAAAGTACCAGAATTCTCGTGAATAGGTAAAATTGCAATGACATCTTTTAAGCTGCCAAAAGAAGAAGTAATTGAAAATACTTGAGCTGTTTTAGCTAATTTATTTGAATCAGTTATAGATGATCCTGTCAATTTCCCACCTTTAAAAGATAATTCTGGAGAAATATAAATTTCATCCAGTAAAAGATTCATATATTTTTCTCTTTGTGACAGAGTACTTAACCTTTTCTCTAAGTAATTGCTCTTAACTTTATACAATGAACTGCAGATATTTAGTTTAGATGCCAGTTTTCTTAAAGTAGTTGGATGGGGTAAAATTAGCAAATTTGACTTTCTTATAGCTTTGTAGCAAGAAGGTGAGTTCAAAAATATTTTGAAGGCAAACTGAAGTAATGTAGGGGAAAACGAGTACCTCTCTTTAGGTAAATTATTAAGTTTAATTTGTTCGATTAACATATTTAACAATAACTGTTTCTTATCATCTAAAGTTCCGCTGTACTCTTCTAAACATTTAATAGATTTAGAAACCTTGTCCTTTATGATATATTTATCATAAATATTGCATTCATCACAAACTTTTAATAATAAATCAATATCATGCTTATTTGGTATTTTGTTAAATTTCAAACTCAAAACATTCGATTTTACTGTGTCATTATTATAATATATTTCAAAAGTTAAATCTAAGCTTACCTTAAAAGATATTTCTATTGAGGGTATATCCAATACACATAATTTAATTACCATTAATTGTTCATCAGTTTTAATATAATTCCATTTGGGATAGCTCATTATGCAGTCACGTACGTACATTTCAGCTTGATGGATATCTTTTATTTTATTTAGTTCAGTCTCATTAGCGTATGTTATTAAACTTGCATTTAAAGACAGCTGGATATTTTCGTTTTCTTTGTCGTCACGAGTTTTTCTTTTTTTGGGCACTGTGATATTTAAATGAGGTGTGGAATCATGAATATATGTTGGAAACGCATCAGGAGTCAAAGCAGGACTGGCTCGGGGAATCTTATGTATATTCCCATCTTTGTCCTTCCAAATATCTTCTCGAACAATCATCTCACTGGCAAAATGTTTAATGCAAACTCTAGCATTTTTTGTGAATTTGAAATTTTGCCGATGAATACGGTTAATCCAGAAATTTCTTTGTTCCTCATCGTTCGGGAACCGGAAACAAGTTACGTATGGCGGATCGTAGTTCGATCTGCATTGAGGAACAACACATTTGAAAGGCATAACCTACAAATGAAATAAAAAACATATATTATCGGTAATTTGGATTAAACGTTATTATAAATTAATTAGGTTTTAAATTAATCAAGCTTTTGATTCATATTTTAAAACCATTAGTTAATTACTAATACAAAAAATTAGAGAATGTAAACAAGCTCAACACATTAACATTAAAATTATTTTTTATGTAATAAAATAAATTACTTACTATTTGTCTGATTTATTTCTTTCTTGCACTATTCTTCTACACATATGCATCAATACAAGCTATTTTAAGTAAAACAATATTAGATTATGTGAGAGATAAAATGGATGACTGTTGTTCTTAACTTCCATTTAGAATGAAATCGCGAACGATGGCAGACGAACAGAATAATTTTAAACCTTCCGCCTTCGGTTGGTCACGTGATCGTATTCCCAAGAGTCAGCGCGCTGGCCTATTACTGGAGAGGGCTGTGGTCGATGGCTCGATGACGTCATCGCGCTGCATCTCCTCTAAAAGTCTGTTCACCTCGTTTTGCTTAGCAAACGGCAGCCGCCTAGTATGTTCCTTGATGGGAGAATGGCTGCCTGCGTCTATTCTATGTTGCGTTAACCTCGTACGGCCAAAGTCACCGGAAGTACGAGAGAAGAGGTCTTCAAATTCACTTATCACTTTCTCCGCAGCCCTTCTCTGTTCTGCTGTTAACTCCACGTCTTGTATTAATTCCTTCGTCAGGCACTCGGAAGATTTAGCTGTCGTTTGGCTGATGTTCTTATTAATGCAGGTAACAGGAGTGCATGTCGCCAACACTTCATTTTTCTTTATCACCTTCGACTTGTCCGTCACATTTTCTACTCTAACTGGAATTTCTGTTCTCGACAAGTCCACAAGTGTTGCTCCCACAAGTACTCCTCTGAAGGAATCACTGGGTGTTCGATTAATCCTATCCGGAATTTATTGCTTTCTTTAACTGTTCCAGAAATTATAGAATCAGTTCTGGGTGGTAGAATGATATCAGTCTGGGCTATTATTTGCTGAACAGGTAAAACAGTTTCATTTTTAATATCGAACGCAGCTATTTCTTCTGAGTCTGAACGAAGCTCATTATTCTTAAAGTCCAAATTAAATTTGTGTGATTTTAAAAAGTCCCGTCAGAGATTAAAAGAGTCCGTAATATTGGCGACATATACCACATGGTCGTATCTGGCATTTCCAAACGTGATTTCTACTTGCGCTTTTCCGCCCACTTCGATCTTGTCACCTGTCACAGTCTGGACCTGGAGGGTCAGCCAGGGCGGAGTCCAGATAATCTTCAAATTTAATTTCTTGGCCAGATCCGTCCTTATGATGGTTACATTCGCTCCAGTATCAATCACCATGTGGCATAGGGAACCATTAACGTATTCAAGTACGAAGAGTCCATTACTGCCGCCATTCACCCCAGACAGCACATAAGCTTAAATCAAGCTTGAGATTTGGCTTGGCAATGCAAGGTTGGCTTAAGCTGGATTTCGACTTGCAAAGTGCGGTGATGACGCCATCTGTGAAAGAGAATGCACATTAATTGTCTAGCGTCCTCAAATTTGTTGAAAGTTCGTAAAAGATGTGTTTTAACGGGGATGGGTTTTTTATTACCAGTGCCATATTACCGGCTTGGCAAACGGGGCAACTGCCTATGGCCTACAGATTTTAGGGCCCAAAAATCTTACATCTTACACTTTTGTAATTTAAAAATAAAATTACAGAGGATAAAAAAAATTCAGAAGTTAAATAATTTTTTTAATTATAAAGTATGAACAATGAAAATAATTCAAATTTACATTTGTATAAATTAATTTAAACTTATTTTTAATTCTTCGAAATGCTCTATATCGATATAGCATACCAATATATGTAGGAAAATAACTAACCACATTTATAAAGAGAATTTTTAGCGTTAAAAAATAGCAGAATTTTTCAATTATTTGTTATTATAAGAAATATTTACAAAAATGACTAAAGTGTTTGGATTCCATACATGTTATGTTAGCAACTGTGATATAGCATTTCGAAGTAACGTTTAACTATCTGTTTCTTTGATTTCAGATTACTTAACACAAAATTTGTGTTAAGTAAGTAAACCCATTCTATATTTCCAAATATGGAAATTCTTCAAAATAAAATACAATTATACTACTAAATTGATTTCAAAATCAGTCGTTTGTCTCGATTTTGGCAAGCGGCAGTATTGCTCATGAGTGTTGTGAAAGTTTTAAAACATGTGTTGCTCTTAAGTTTATATTATGTTTATTTTCCTATTAGTAGAGTGTCTAAATCACACATAAAATTATTTTAATTTTGATGCATCCCATGTAAAAAAAAAAAAAAATAACATATCGCCCACTTATCAATCTGGCCAGAAAACCGCTTAATATTAGGTTGTAACGAAAGTTTCCCGCCACCAAAAATATCGCCTGCAAACAGTTCACGTTGGTGCGTTTGCTCCTAATTTGTCAAATGATATTTGAAAGAAAGATACTTGCCTTAGAACACTGTGTTGTTAAAAAATATCGTTATCATTAAGTACAAGGTGTCTGAAATGGAACTATCACGTTACTGGATTAGAACCATCATTTACTTCCAATTCTGTTGCAAAAAGTGCTACAGAATGTCAAAGAATTATGTGCGTAATTTAGATTCTAATGTTGTATCATATGGCACTGTGAAGGTTTGGTACTGAAAGTTAAAAAACAGGGTCTATGACATTCAAGGAGTAGAGCTATCTGGCCGGCCTACTGATGCTGATGAGGGCCACCTGCGAGAACTTGTGGAAGAAGATCAGTATTTAACCACCTGAGAGCTAGCTAAAGAGTTAGACATTAATGCCATGCCCATTAGCCATACTATGCATCACATAAACTTCATGTAAAAGTTCAATCGCTGGGTGCCGCATGAGCTGACTCAAGCAGATTTGGCGGAAAACTTTCGTTACAATCTGATAATTCACTTCAAACTTTAGTAATAACTGCTTAAGGCTCTGGTGGCTGAATGGATAACGCGCTCGGCTACTAATCGAAAGGTCCCGGGTTCTATTCTAGCCACGGACACTCGATGGAAATAGATTAAAATAACTTAAAGTTACAGCATAAAGGGGGAAAATGCGCGGAAAAATAAAGTATGTGGGGCGCGGGCACCCCGTGTATTTAGAAATTTTTTTTTTTTTGGAAAATTTTTTAAGCTTGAAATTAAGCTTGAAATGTCAAGCTTAATGCAAGCTGGGCAAGTGTAAACTAGAACACTTGATTCAAGCTTGCATCAATCTTACACGACTGGAATTTTCAAGCTTATTGACTTGATAAATCAAGCTAGCTGCAAGTTTGCTGTGCTGTCTGGGACTGATGAAATCTGCAAGACTTTCAAAAGAGGCTTTTGAATATCCCTCAGCCTCTGTTCCTGAAAGTCGCCTCTTTTCCGTTTTCCTTCATGGCCTTCTCTGGTGCATTGATAACTGCTATCTTTACTACGAGAGTTCTTTTGTGCGTCACAGTATTTTCGTAAATGCTCCTCGCTGTTGCACCTCCGTTTCACTTTTCTTGGCTGTGACTGTACTTGTCGTTCCACCAGATTTTCGAGGGTCTTTAATTTATTCACTAATCTCTCCATTTCTCCATCCGTAGGCTCCTGGAACAACACAGCTCTAACATTATGCGGCTCTTTTCTTACGGCCAGCTGAGCTGCTTCAACTTCATAGCGAATACGAGGGCGGACCTGAGATCTTTATTATCCGCCAAGATCAAGGCTTTCTGAATTTCAGAGTCCAAGAGGCCCTCAATAAAATGTTGCACTGTAACTTCTTCTCGAACGTTACCAGGATAACTGCCATAGGCTAGATGACACAGCCTATCTATGTCCGAAGCCAGCTCTTGAAGGGTCTCGCCAGGTCTCTGCATCCTTGACTTAAGTTGTATTCTACTATATTCATTCTGGCACTTCTCTCCGAATTTCATCTCCAAGGCACTTGCGAGGACGTCAAAATCTCCTATCTTCGTCTCTCCAATAGTTTGCAATACGTTAATTGCATCTCCGCTAAGGGAAGCGGCCAGTTGGTTCGCTTTCTCGGACTCGCTCCAACCATTGGCTCTGGCGACGATCCCAGCTTTACCAAACTGTCCATTTTTTCTTCTAACTTGTTATCGATCGTTTCCTCAATTCTCTCCTCGTATTTCGCTTGACTTTCTTCCAGGAGCGACATTCTCTTCTCCATATTTTCTTGATTTGTCTGTATTTTCTCCTCCAGTCCGGATTCCAAATCCGCTTGCCCGGATTTTATCTCGTCCTGTCCGGCTTTCATCTCCTTCATCATCATCTCCATGACCTTTTGTTGGAATTGTTCTTCCATTTTCTGGTCCACACCATGCACTGGAGAATTAAAGTCTTTCTTTAGAATCCCGATTCTGATACCAAATGTTGCAGAAATACTCTGCTTGTTTCCGGGGTTCGTCGTTCTAAAGTCCAGTTGGTGTAAAAAGTTCTAGTAAAAAGTCACTTGTCAGGATGGAACACAAACTTTATTGCTTCTAGAACTTCGTAGAACAATCAGCTGTACACAATTCACAAGCACAATCTAACAGTAACGTGCTTTTAACAATCCGCTAAGATCAGAAGCTTTCACAAATGCTGTAATTCTCCCATAAAATAAAAGACATCCACAGGTAAAACTTCAGTGGAAATATTCAAGGGATAACACTAACAGTCCCTCAAGACTCAGCAGTGAAGAATTTACACACAGCACTTAAATTCAAAGCTTCAAAAACACAATCGGAAAACACCGCTTCTATTACAAAGCAAAGCGCCGTTCAACCCTGCCCCTGGATCAGCACTGAACGGGAGCTCTCACACACAGTGCGGGTGCTAGCTCACACGGAACTGGTGCTTCTGAAACGCGCCGGTATATATAGAGGAGGCAGAAGCTGCGGACAACTTCCAGAAAAGTCTATTTCTCGAGGGTTCTACATAAAGCGGGAATTTTGGCTACGCCATAGAAGAGAAATGTTAGGTTTTTATGTGTTTTTAATGCAGGAAAACCAACTTTCAGGCACCATTGAGAAAATCGCGCCAAATGACCAAAATGTCGCTAGGTTTGGCGACTTTTAGCGAAATATCGCCAAATTTTGCGCCAAAAATCAGTCCCCAAATGTGAAGAGAACGAGGCCCTAGGACCAATATTTCTCGAGATTTCTAGAAACCCCATAGAAAAACATACGGGAAATAAAAACCTCAGTTTCCTAGTTGGCCGATTTTGATGCAACAAAAAGCAAAATTTATCTATTTGAAGCGTAGAATACGAATTTTGAACTATTTTAAGTCCCAGAACAGCGGGTTGCCCCGAAAACTCGTAACAATATACAATTCTTTATAATGATGTGTCTATTGTCTTTGTTAATTTACTGGAGGTTGGGTGGGGTTTTGGTTTTAACCCTTACAGGACCATAAGATGTCCAAGACTAAATATGCCAATACAGCACAATATTTTAGCTATTGTGGGTGTAAAGTAAGAGAATATCACCAGAAAAACATAGCAGGGTGTATAGGTTTCCTATAATTTCATGGGAAATATTTTCCCCTATGGACCATAAAAGTAAATAAACGAAGAGTTAGGTTTATTATATCGGTATTTTATTTATTGCTTTGTAATACAAAAAAACATAATAAAAATTATCAGAAAAGTAAAATAAATAGTTAATTATGGTATTCTACGAAACAATTTCGTTTACTTGTGAAGCACAAGTGGACATTGCACATAACACATTTATTATGTGTCCTATTTTCTAAAGTTTGACAGTTCTTTTTTTTTATTCGTTCAGAAACACATTTGCCGCCTTGGACATACGTTTTATTTTGACATTCAATAAAAAAAATATCGATTCAATTCAATAATAATTGAACAATCGATAGCGATTTTTGTAGAAGGGGAAAATATTTCCCTTGAGCGTGAAAGGGTTAAGGTTGTAATTAGATGGATGGGTCGGGTGGAGGAAGTTTTTCTCTTATAAAAAAAAAGAGTAATATGTATAAAAACAATCTGGATGTGTATATGCATGCATACATATATCTGGAGGGATAAAAAAAAAGGAGGGGCTTCCTATATTGTGATTATTCTGTCCTACCTTTATTCAATAATGCAAAAACATTTTTTTAAATTTATTAGATTAATCTTCTGTCATACAATAACTTATTATTCATACTTTGTCACTATTAATAATTATTATAATTTTTAAAACAATACGTTATATTTAATTGGCTATACTATCTATTTTATTCAATAATTTGAATTTATTATTATTCTATATATCTTTAATTTTATTAATATACCTGGATACTCATAAAGTATAATAATATTACCTTTTAGTATATGGCAACACCTATACATTCTTCTTTCCCACTTTTATTTTGTGGCAACACCATTTTTCACTTTTTACAATTCTTAACATTGGCAACACGTATTACTTGTTTTCCATGTGCTCAAGACTGGTATGTAGTTTTATCAATGCTATTTCTATTTTTTGTTATCTTTTAGATTTTTTCCCCTTTATATAGTAGGGTAGAGCCCAGAAAGTGTGGAGTTAATATATCTTTTGATATGCCACACAACCGAAACCCTACTATTTTGTTTGATTTTAATTATAATCCACTATTTGTAGCTCATTATGATGGTGACAGTGGTTATAATTTCCGTTCCATTCTATTTTCACAATAATTATTGCACTTTATTTGGCTGGTTTCTATTTCTTGCTTCTAGCTGTTATCTTTTTATTGCGAGGTATGTCTTATTTGCAGTATATTTTGTGTTTTACTTATTAGTTATATATATACAGTAGCGCAGCCAGAAATTTTTTTTAGGGGGGTCCAAATTACTCGGACTCGGGGGGGGGAGAGATCAGACCCCCCCCCTAAAATGATCATGTTTCTTTTTAGAGGGCCCCCGTAAATGACACCCCCCATATAAGTTTTTGGAGTTTTTGTAGGGGAGGGGGGGGGGGTTCTGGTCGTCTCAGACAGGCACTCAGCACTCATCCCTTCCCCGGAAGAAATGTTTCACGAATTTTACATTTACAGAAAACGTTTGAAATTTTACCCTGAAGCCGCCAGAAAGCACAGAATCAGTGGGAATACCTATATTCTCCCACTCCCTCTCTTGGCAAGCCAGCGTATAGCCAGGGGGATATAGGGATTGATATCCCCCCCCCCCCCCCCCGACACTTTTGCATAAATTAAACGTTAGCTGTTAGACTTTTGACTTGCAGAAATTTCAATTGTTCGGTGTAATGCAAATCAATCAAATAACATTTGCCATTATAAAAATGTATTATTGTAATAAAATTGCTAGTTATAAACTTTTATACATTCTTATAATAAAAACGAAAAAACTAACGGAAAACTGTAAGCGTCTAATCGTTAACGACC